>JAGDQP010003982.1:56690-89072 GCA_022664845.1 Lepisma saccharinum | reverse complement strand
ACGGCGTCCAAATGGCAGATGGATAAATGAAATGAAGCATATATATCAGAGAGAGAGAGAGAGAGAGAGATGGGTCGATACCAGAATTTCTCGATGCCGATACTTATTTCTGGCCCTCGATACTTTCTTCAACATTGTTCTACAATGCAAATGATTTAAAGTAATTAAGTAATATATAAATTAGAGATAGGTCGACACCAGAATTTCTCGGTACTGATATTTATTTTTTACATTCGGTATTTGGTACTTTCTTCACCGTTGTTTTTACCCCCACATAGCACAGGTACATTCTAGGAGTATGCTACGAATATCCCAAGATTATTCTACGATATTCTTGGCATATGCGTAGAATATATGGATGTTCGGAATGAGCGTATATTCCAAGTATATTCACTGTTCACTAGTTTTCTTTCGAGGTTTCAAACTGGTTTTATAATGCATTTGATTTAGGTTAGTGTCGCAGCATTAGATACTAGCAATAAAATAGTATTATTCTCAGTGTCAAGAAAATACATCCATAAAGGAGGATGGTGGTACATCTTTGTTGCTGTATGGAAGGATATGGTGTCCCCGGTGCGTGAATGTCTTTTTCAAGGAGTCCTGGGTTCGATCCAGGTGAGACACATGGTTTGGAGTGTGCTTTTAGCTGTGGGTTTCGATATCTTTGTTTGATGAAGGGCATTGTCAAACCACCGTCCTTTGTTGTTTTTGTCTTACCTTCAGCATATGTCGTCTGAGCTGTATTTATAGACCCTGAAATAAATATGTAACCGTAGTAAGAATTCGATGACCGTGGACACTACGCATTAGAATGGACTTGAGTATGATGTGATATGAGATTACTATCTCAGGTTCTTGTGTGTTTTCAGACTGAATCACTTGTATTTTCTCGAAGACCTGCACTATGACGGGAAGTGTACAGGGTGGTAACATAATATTAATGCATCGGACAAACTTTGAGATATGATAGTACATTTAAAAGAATGAGGAAACAGTCTAGTCACTGGGGTGGAAATTCCACCGCGTTTCGGAGCTACTGACTGCCGAATCCACGGGAGGAGATACACCAGGGGTTCATATTTACACCAGGGGTTCATATTTACAATGCCTCTAACGGTATAAAAGATGCAGAATGTTATCATCAAAGAATTTTAACCTACTCTATCTAGAAGTGCATGTTCTAAAAATATGCAATGGTTGCGCAAGGAATTCCTCGAAGAAAGTAGACGATTTTCCAAAATGTGAAGTACGTCCAAATGAGCATAAATCCGTGAGTAAAAATGGCATACCTAAGCACCGCTATTCAACCGGGTAATGACATTCTCTCTGTCATTATTATTAATAATTATAATAATAAATAAAATGTTCGTTGAATATTATTTTTACTTCTGTGTGTTATGCAACTACACATTTTATGAGAATAGTTCGGTATGTGTAATCTGTTTGAGATTATGACTTCATGGGAACGTGTTGTTATTACCTGCTGGAAAGTCATCCCATTAATTATGCTCATTTCGACTCACTTTTACTCAGACGATTTTCGGGAATCCCTTGTGCACTCATTGCACAATTTTGGAATATAGAATTTTCGATAGAGCAGGTTTGAAGTTTTTGATGATAGCATGCCGCATCAGCTGTACCGTCAATAGAGATCAACAACTTTAATTTCCCCCCCGCTTTGGCCAGCCTCTAGCTCCGAAACGGCAGAATGTCACTCCGGTGACTAAGGCATTTCCCTTATCCTTCGAAGTTTTTCTGTGTATTACGTATATCTCCGAAATTTTCTTGAACAGTTTGCAATGTACTACTAGAATATGGGAGGACTGTTGTAATGTTTAAAAGGTAATTTGCAGGTTTCATCAGTAATTTAGATATTCATATCCATTACAAAACTGCTCGAATTTTCCACTTACGATTTAAAAAGAAATCAGAGTTGTAGCTAAAGTTGTTTATAAATTGTGAAAGCTACGGCTTTTACTTTCGTTTGTCTGCGGCTTTCTCTGGTATTAATTTGGTTTTTAAAAAATCCATATCACAAAATCGTGAAGAGAGGAATTCTAATTAAGTTGTGTAGCTTCAAATGACATTGGACTTCCTTGTATTAAGTCAAGCTGAACAAATTTCACTTTGTATTTGGATTCTTTTCCCTACAGATGGCGTTCTTCGAATTTTGTGAGAACTTGAAAGAATGCAAATAAAACGGCATGCAGAATTGTATGTTGATGGAATGAGCCTTTGTCGTAGGTCTCCCCCGCCCCCGTTCTCATTCTCCTCTCCTTGCCCGTTTTGAGTTTCTTTTAGAGATTCCTAAAAAATAGTCCCCCGATTTCTTTACCGTTCTTGCACCGTCCTATTCCAGTTAGCTTCTTTCTTTTCCCAGCAGATGACGTTCAGAGCAATTATCTTTTGTCTTTTATCTAGGCGATGGCTAAGGCTTCTGAAAAAAGAAAGAATATAACAATTATCCGAAGCTCTGAAATTCCGAAACGTGTCCCACGAGAGGGTTCCTCGGAATGATGTGGGAGAGAGAGCGCGTGAGAGAGGGTTAAATAAGTAAGGGGACCAGATCCCTAGAGTCTGACTTCATTAAGACCGCCCCTGTCCCCTCCAGCTCACAACCCAAAAACCATCCTCATTTTTTTTCTTTTCTTCAGAAAGGCTCAGTCTAAGATAACAATTACATGTAAATTTATGCAGGAGAAACAATTGAAGGAGATTAGCTACAAAATGACAACGCGTGGAATGAACGTTTTGCAGACCGAAAGGCGCACTGGCAAAAGAATGGGGATTGGTGGAGATAAGAGAGGGGTAGAAGGGAGTTAGAATATGTGTAGTAGCAAGCTAAAAAGAGAATGGGAATATTGGTACGAGGAGCCTTTTTTTGTATAGTGTTCAGATCCTGGGGAGGTTGTTCTGTTGTTAAATATTCCTAATAATTAATCATGTATTTTGTGGTGGCAGTGAGTGTATCACGGGGTTCCACAGTGTAGTGGTTAGAGCGTTGGACTTATGTCCGCGTGGTCCCGAGTTCAGTTTCCGACTGGAGCACTCCACTTTTCGGCGTCTACTCAGCGTCGTGAGTCAAACTGGGGAGTCACTTGAATAAAGACGTGACGACCACCTGATCTAGGAAGCCCCTGATACGCCTGTTAGTGGTCAAGGAGGCGCGCAATGTTGATCCCACGGACGTCACTCAGGTGGATACAGTTCCACCAACTGCGGACAGATGGCGTTGGGGCAGGTTCAGGACCTTTCGGTCTGTAACGCCAGCGGATATTATAGTGAGTGTATCAGTTCGGGGAGGAGGTTGTGTAAGGGTTAATGAATATTCAGTTCATGTTACGATTTCGTATCTATACTAAAATACACCGTGGATGTAAATTACAGTGCTGTGGTGATGCTCAACGCAACGTGGTAGACCTACGAAGAAGGTACCGAACTCCCAAGAATTTTTGTTGTAGGATCCGGTGGGGAGTCTGATGGCAGAAAGTGCTTTAAACCCAATCTATCACCCTTGATCGCCTTGCATGACCTTAACTGATGTACCCCCTAGATGTATGACGCCAGTACGTAATTTCCGTGTCGTTACCATTAACAACCGCGTGGAGGTTGTCAAAACATATGGCTTGAAACTGTACTGGTACTAAAGTAGCAGATGAGTTGTGATAATAATGATCATGAGGGTCCCATAGGGCTGCGAAATTGCTGACAGCGAGCCAACAGTCATTGAAAGAGGAAAGTCAGACACACATATTTTCATGACTAGAATGTAGGTGGAGAAGTTTCGGGCTAGAAGCCCATGCTTTCTGTAGGTTATGTGATGTTGACGGCGTATATCGTTGAAGAGGGTGCAACTGTCGCTTCCCTGATAAATTATGTTTTCTTGGTACTAAAAGTAGAAGGGACAAGGCATACGATGTTAGATCTTTAGTGATACACGAATGTCAATGGAGTGCAAGAGCTCATTCTGAGTATTCCGTTATTCGATTCCAGAAGTGTCGTGATATGCTAATATATTCTATCGTGAAATCCAAGTGAACTCATCATTAATTGTGTACTGTAGCTATGTTGTTAGAAAGGACGAGGCATACGATGAGGTTGCGTTAGTGGTACACGAGTGCCAATATTCTGCAAAGGCTCATGTGGAGTGTTTCGTATTTGAGTCCAGAACGATCTTGTTATTCGATCAGTGTAGTCAGTCAATAATTCCATGTTTAGATCTTCGTGAATTTGGGTGATTCGTGTGTCACGATAGTGACCTGAAATTATTGTTGCAGCACGGTTTTGTATGATTTGAAGTTTCTTTTTATGGGAAGTTATATGTTGCCAGGCTGGCATTGCATAAGTGAGTACAGGACGTATCATCATTTTAGATATATGAATTCAGTTTTCAAGAGAAAGGATCGAGATTTTGAGCATAGGGTACACGTTGAACAACAGACTGCGATGAGATTTGAAAGTTAAGCGACGATCAAGTTCAACTCCCAGGTATTTATCGGAGTTCTGTATTTCTAGGGAATTATCAAAAATGGTAAGTTGATGTAGAAGTCGAGGTCGTCGGCGAGTGAAGTGTACAACAGATGTCTTATCTGGGTTGATTTTAATTCTGCATTTAGAAATCCACTGTTGAATGAGATCAAGATGATTGGGCGTAGCGTAAGTTAGTATGTGAGGAAAATATTGCAATATCATGTAGAAATAGTGGTTTGATGAGTTGACGGTATATCGGCAATATATAGAAGGGGTAAGTACTGATCTTTGAGGGACACCAGCATTAATTGGTCGACTGATAAATGAAGAACCATTACAGGATACAAAGAAAGTGCGATCTGAAATATTTTTTTAATGAGCGGAATGAGATGAGCTGGAAAAGCATACAGTATTAGCTTGTGGAGTAGGCCATCATGCTAAACACGATCAAATGCTTTAGTAGAGTCCAGCAAAATTCCAATGGTGTGTCCAAATGAATTGTACTGGTAGGTAATCTCCTGAGTGACACGAACCAATTGAGAAAGTGTCAAAGCCAGGTCGGAAAACATATTGATGAGGTGGTAACAGCTGCTGTGCAGTGATGTGATGTGATAAGCGACAGTGAATCAGACGTTCGAACAGGAAAGAAAACTGATCAGGCGGTGGTTGTCTGGAAAAAGGTGGTCCTTGCCAGGTTTTGGTATCATTACTACCTTAGCATTTTCCCCAATACTAGGAAAGTAACCGTGAATAAACATGGCATTGAACATTCGAGTTAGAAGAACAAATAATTTCCGTGGTACATTTTTAAGTGCAAGTGTTTGATATTGTCTACGTCCGTGTAGACGACGAACAACTTAACTTCACGGTGAGATCTGCAGGATTGAAAGGTGCATCATTGGTTGCGTCGTCATATGGTTCAGGGTTTAACATAAATTGTTGCTCCAGGAGTTCGGAGAAGACATTGACTTTTTCATCAGAAGGCAGGGCAAGACGATGGGGTCCTAACTAACTAACTAACCTTTTCTTGACTAAATGTTTCGGCCGTGAGGCCATGCCTTCCATATGTGATGATACGTTGACTTGATGAGTTATGTGTGTGGTTGAACAAGGTGCAACTATCGGTTCCCTGTGCATAGGTAATTAAAGAAATTAATTAGAAATTTAGAAAGGTGGAGAGAGGTGAGAGGAAAGAGAGGAGAAAGAAGAGATATTGAAATCTTCTGGAGCTGATGAGAACTTGAATCACAATAGATGTTAACACAAAGGCAGATGATATGTTGTTAAAAACGATCATGATTTGATATCTTGACATGGTAACAAGAATAGGATATTATTTCTGACAGGCAGAAAATATCTTTTTGAAGAATATCAATGATGATTGGAATCATGTCTATTAAAGTTGGAGTTGTACGTAATTTTTGCAGATCTTGGAATAGGTAAGAATAATCTTTAAGCATGTCGCCGTTATTGGTTGCAGAAGAAGCAGCAGATTTTAGTGGGTTGCAGGATTTGCCTTTAATCATGTCACCAGTATTGGTTGCACAAGAAGCAGCAGATTCTTGTGAGTTGCAGGATTTGCCATTGGAAGAATCAGAGTTAGGTGTGGAGATCTTGCGTTTGGCTTCAGCTTTACGGCGGAGAATGATGGCCTGCATGGCCTTGCAGCCCCGGTAATTGGCAGGATGAGCCCCACCACAGTTGACACAATGCGCCGGGTCATCTCTGATTTTGTCCATGCAGTGGACGAGAAGCTGATACCGATCGGGGATTTGAAATAGATTTGGCTAGCCTCCAAAATTCATAATTGGGTTTATCCAAATCTTTAAGCTTTTCATATCAGTTTTGAATTTCAGATTGCTGTATTCTTTGCTTAACTGTTTTATTAAGATAATTCCAAATGGTTTTCCAGTTAGGGTAACGTGTCGTTGGCCAGTATTTTCTGGTCCATCTTTTCAAAGAAATGAGGATTTGAGTTCTTAGCTGGTGAGGTGAATTATTGCGAGCAGTATTACGAGGTGTAATAGTAGTGGTAGTGAGACGAAGTGCTGTTTGACTTTTTGAGATAATATCTGTCACCCGTTGGTCTATTCCCATCAGAGCGTATTATTTCATAATTTCTGAGTTTGGATTTGTCCGGCGTATGAAGATGAGTTTCATTAACAAGAATTATATCAATATCAAATTCATGCAGAAAGTGTTGAAAGACTTCGTTGGTCTATAATGCCATCAGCATTCCAAAATGCCAGTCTTATTTGCAGGAAGTGTGTGCCATCTAAAGAAACACAAATGATTTCGATGAGGATCTGGATTTGTTGGTTCAGACTAGGAGCTGAAAAAATATGTTGTAGATAGTTTTTTTTATACGTATGAGAGTATTTAGTATATTGGGTACTTTGAAAAGTTCAAAAATTCTTTAATAATGCCTCCAACACTGGGTTCAGAGTTCGATGTCATGGACGTGGTTGAAGCTTGACCACTGATGGCGGTATTATTGGTCGATCTTGGTTTGGGAGAATCATGAATGGTGGCTGTTTTGGTACTGTTAGCATATGAATTATTTGTTGAAGAAGCAGTGGATGAGGTAGAAGGTATTGCTGGAGTAAGTGCATTGGTTTTCTCTGCAGTGGAGTCCTTTCTACGATTTATAGCTGCTTGGAGTGTCTTACATCCCCTGTAGTTAGCAGGGTGGTCACCACTGCAGTTTGCATATTTTGCATGATGTTGTTGTGATTTCTTAGGGCTGAGATGCGCAAGGTGTGGACCAGTACATTTCACAGTCGAGGCTTGTTGTGGCGTTTGTGTGTGTGTGTGTGTGTGTGTGTGTGTGTGTGTGTGTGTGTGAGAGAGAGAGAGAGAGAGAGAGAGAGAGAGAGAGAGAGAGAAAGAAAGAGACACTTATAACATTGCCAAAGTCCTAGTGCTTTACACGGTTCTACAAGAACTATGTAGCTAAGCAGGTATTTGTTGGTATATTTGATGGATGTTTGGTTCTTTACACGGAAGGACGCTAAGAACAGTGGATATTGCGTTTTGGCATTTGTTTCGTCATCCTTACCATGCATCTGGGAGACCTCAGATACAGAGAATTCAAGATCTAGCAAATCTTGGTAGATACCCTGAGGAGTATAAATCGGAAGCTTATGAATTTAGCACTTTTAAGGGTCGATCTTTTTAGGGAGCTCAGTGGCATACTGGAATTTTTGCTGTATAGAGTAGGTTTCTATTTTTCGTATTCTGCACCTGGAAGCGAATGCAATCAGCAGCATGTTTGACATTGGCTGTACTTGACAGACAGCGGACAAGGTTTTACTGAATTGATATTTATTATTTATAGCATAGATAAAAATAGGTGGTGGCGTGAATGTTCCAGGTTTAGACTCAGCATTAGGTTCAATTTGATCATCGTGTTTCAAAGGATCAAACATATTATCCGTTTGTACTGGTGTTGCAGCAGGGTTCTGTTGACCAGCTTTTATGACCTTTTTAGGGAGAGAAAAACTGTCAGTTTTCATATCGTGTGGTGTTTCAGCGATATCAGAAGTGCTACCTTAAGTGGATTGAGAAAGACCAGGAAAGTCTTCAATGGAGTCAATGTTAGGAGTTAAGTTTGAGGTAGATACGCGTATCTGGTCATTAAGCACCAGTTCATTGTTGTTGTTGTCTCGGGAGGTCTTCCGCAAAGATATATTCTTCTTATAATTATCCATCTTACTGATGAATCTGATTTTTTCCTGTACTCGTACACTAATGTCTGCGATATTTCTTTGTTTCTGGCGGGAAATGAAATCTTTATGCCGCAAATTCAGCGAAGTCATGTGAAGACGAAAATCTCCTACTTGACTGGTAACGGAGTGAATAGCTAGTGGAGGAGGAAAGCTACCTGTCGTGTATTGAGCATTGGTCACGTCGGTTGTCATAGAAGTCGGGCACCAGGCAACCCAGAGGGCAGAAGAGTGGGAGGGATGGTCATGACGGATTTCAATGCTGGAAGTTTTGGGCTCTTGGGGAACCCTTGCCTTCAATTTGAAGTGAAGTTTGACGTGATGTGTAGCGTATCGGTGTTGTTGGGGCGCAACTGTCATGACAGCGTTGGATCGAAGATGTAAAGTGATAGGTGATGACTGAGGTGTTGAGGTAGTCGAGATGTCAGAAATGAAAACTGGCTTCCGTTGAGGTGAAGCTTCAATCACAAATGATATTATTTGCTCCTATTTGCAATTGATTTTAGAATGTTCACACAACTGAATGCAGCCTATTTGTTGCAGGACTGAAGTACACGCATGATGATGTCAATAAATGTTAAAATATCTTGGGCAGCGTGGAGCTTAATAAAGCCTCTGGTAATAGTTTCCTTTGTTGCTTCAAAATTGAATGATTGAAGACGAGGGAGGATCAATGCCTGAAAATGACGCAGGTACAGAGATGGTAGTCCTCTGGCTGGATGATTGTTCCGGTGTATCTGAAATTGATAACGTCTGGACTGCCGGCTGCCGTTCCGGAACCAGGTTTCTTGAAATCAGTCTTCGGTTTTCGTTTGGCAGCCTTTGTTGTTGGCCGGATGAGTCTTGCTGCAGTTTGCGCAAGTAGCAGGGGTTGTCTCTAGTCTTCTTTTCACACTTGGAGATAAGTTGGCCCCAGCGCATTTTATACAACGTGGATCATTGTTACAGGCGGATTGTGTATGACCAAAAAGTTGGCATTTGAAACACTGCAAATATTTGTGATATCGGTACTGTTCAATGGAGATCCTATAGTGGTATAAGTATTCAAGGTTGTAGAGCTTCTGAATGTTAAAGTGCGTTCCAGAGTGACTAGAGGCAGCGGCAAAAGAATCTTTTGATGAGTTGTTTGAATATCTGTTTGACTGATATAACTGGAAATTTTTGATCCAACAGATCCTGCTGTATATCTTCAATGTCAGTGTCTTAAGGCAATTTCTGGAATACGACTTTTTATAGTCTGTCCTTTTTAGGGACGTCAGTGGCGAATTTTACATTGGTGTGCAGGCAGTATGCCTTAAGCTTGTCAAAGTCAGCTTGTGTCTCCGTTAGGATAGAGTATAGTTCTTTCCATGGTTGATCCGCGGCATAATGTGCTAGTAAAAGTATAGATGTTTACTATTTCAAAGATATGCATGGCCAGAGGTTTAGTAGACCTTTTCTGGTCTGGCAACTGGCCGTTGGCGTCCCCGGGGTCAGCATCTTGAGTATTCAAAGAATCAAATCGGTTGGTAGTTTCAATAGCTTCTGAGCGAACAGGAATAGGCTACGTGATGTAACAGTCTTCCTGGGTTGTTGAAAATTTTCAGTATTCATACTAGAGGCTTCTTCATCAGAATTTGCTATATAGTAAGTGAGCGTTCAGATGGCGTGTTAGAAGATGTGGATCTACAGAATGAAACCGTGCTCCCAACCTGTAATGTATTCTTGACACGATGGGCCGGGATGCGTTTGTGATACGTTGAGAATGTGATTATATAGTAGTTCGAGGAGAATTCCTGAACCGTTCAACACGAACCCAAATTCGGCTCGGCTCGAGCGACATGACATCGTGGATGTTAGGCGTAGCCTTTGCTAATGATTATCGTAGAACGTTTTTCTAAATTTGGGATTAAGTTTGTTAGAATTGTGAGAAATGGATTGACTGTTCGCCTATAAGCCCGTTGCGATTGTGTAGCTTTAAAACATTAGCGATGCATAACTTCGTTTTGAAACAGTTAAAGTTAAGCTTCTTAGATTCAATTTCATGAAAGATTCCAAACATTCCTTTACAACCTAGCATTCATATTTTAAAGAAGTCAAACTAAGAAGAACTGAGACAATAGAATTTCGGATATCTGGAGTTTCAATTGAAAATAGTAAACTTCAAATACATGTCATTACAATTAACATACTTTCCAAAAATTAGCTTTTCTATTTTGAGTGCTATTTAACAATAAGAACACCGAATGGAAGGATTTGGAAATGAATTACCCCTGGCCTTGGACAAGGTAGTCCCAGCATTTGCCTGGCGTAATCGGGGGAGATAGAGGCTTAGTCATGGTAACCGGTACTGGGCATCTAACCCAAGTCTTCTCGATCACAAGGTGAGAAATTTACTGAGTATTCTACCATGGTTGTTGCAAAATTCTAACATTGTATGTACATGCATTTGCTTTCTGACACTAGACGCTTTCCACAGCTTGTTGAATTTCTGGTTCGTCCTCTGAGTGCACTGTTTTGTATTGTTATACAGTCATTCAGTAGGAAAATGTAAACATATTTCAGTAGTGATGATAGTATTTTAACAATTGAACAACAAATTGTGTGCATATTTTTTTATCCAAATATGCGTACAATAATAGTCTTACTATTTTCGGTACATTTACTGCCTTTTTTTTTCTATCGTTCGTGGATGTGATAAAAAGAAAGACATGAATGGAGAATTATACGGTAAATTGTAGCAAGAGCTGAACGATATGCTTCTGTAAAATGTATTTTTTCTTCTTTTTTCTGTATCTTTCTGTTCTTTCCTTTTGCGGGTGAGTGGTTATTGCAGAAAAGCAAGCCAGTGTTTGTCAAAGATATGTTCGTTTCGAGTTGGGTTTGTGTTTTATTAAGGGGAGTCAGCCGAGTGCAAAATGGGATGGTTCCTAGGGATTGTGCCATCCCGCGGGTGGAATCGGGATAGCTCGTCACTGATCGGGTTGGTTTTGCCAACCGTACCTCCACCTCTCTTCTTCTTGAGGAACATTGTGCGGCCTTACAATGGAAGAAAAGTTGAGTGGGGCGTCTGCCTAGGAATGGATTCGGAACCACTCCATCAGGGAGTGGAGGGGAGGGATCCTGAACGGCGTAATACCTTGAGGGACCTCTCGCAGCCGCAGGATTTACGAGCTCCATATCCAAAGTAAATCAGTAGTCTCTTCCAGAATAGAGATCTAAACCAATTTATTCTCTCGGCCGTAATCTGTGAAGTATTTTTCTTAGCGATTGATAAAAATTAAGGTATTAACTGGACGTACATTCTTTATTGAGTACTATTTTTTTATTGCCAGCGTGGCTCTTGCGTTATAATCTTAATTACGTTTTGAAACGAACAGTTACCACAAATCCAAATAACTGTTAAGATTTTATATCTTTTCAGTATGTCAGTTCTCTTAATAGATGAGGTAATGAAATTCGTCTTAAGCAGAAATGTTCAGATGGAATGCGAGCCTTTGCTTCATTTCCCTAAAGTGTGATTATATTTTATAGCAAATTATAGTTTGTTGTATCATGTAGATTACATTGATACAGTTATAGGCAATGTTTCTTTTTGTTATTGCGAGATCGTGTGATTAACGTATTTGTAAATTCAAGTTTTAAACACAGCGTAGGAAAACTAAATGTTTAATTATCCGTACTAGATATACATCATGTACAGTAAAGACCCCGTAACGCTATATTTACTCTCCTTCATCGTCATTTGCTAAAAACTAGAGTACATTTAGAATATACTAATTGATAATAGCAATTTAAATACCTGAAGAAATGAATTCTTGTTATTTTCTTCTGTACAGAATCAGTAATGTTTATTTGTAACTACTGTAATGTATACGTCTTGTAAATACATCTAATGTAAATGAAATTATTTATTGCGCTTTGGAGAGGTAATTTGAACGTGTCAGATATCCAGGAGTGTTGTTCGATCATGTAATTCGTTTAAACTTATCTATGTTAAAAATACACTGTCTGAAGCTACGCTGAAATGAAGAACGTGTTGGAGATTCATCTTCCTGCCTTAATCGAAAATTTCTTTAACATCCTTTTGAGCGTATGGTCAATATTTGTTGGCATTCTATGTTGTTAATATTTATGTTCGCGTACCTCTTTGTCTAGGATGTATAATGGAAGAATTATAGGGAGATATACATGTTGGAAGTAAGAATGTGAATGAACGTGTCTTTCGTAGTTGGATTGTAAGACGACGACTATGTAGTACAATGATGAAGAATATGTAGGACCTCATGTGAGATAATTCTATTTAGTGAAAGGTGTACATGATACGAGAATGTTATGAAATTGTATAGAATGTCAACCTTTACTTTAGAGTTGAAAGACTTCTTCGTGAAAATTACTTGTCAGTGGTTTCTTTAAAGACATGCTTTTTTGTGTAAGAACAGAGTCCTTGCAGTTGTCCTCTTGTACAACTAATGCAGTTCCTAGATCCTCATCTCAAATCATGTGCGGTTTATCGAAGAGATGCACTTACATAAATACTTGCGTATGCTTCTTAAATCGTGGTGGATAATTTAGTGGTGAACATAAGTAAAATGAGAAACTCTGTGTTCTCTGCGAATATAACATTTATTGGCAAACTTTGGTAAAAAACAGGAACTTGAAATCATTTTTCTAATATAACTTCATTTACGTTCTATTATTTTTTTTAATGAAGTATGTATGTATGCCACTGTACTTACTTCTCATAGTTTCGTAACACTTTATATTGCCATTACAAATTAAAATTAATAACCCTGAATATTAAAGTTAAGCAAAGCTGTTCACTCAGTAAGATGTCTCGACCATGCTGTCATCTTTCACCAAATAAATATAGCATTATAAGGTAGGTGTTTGTGTTATGGTCATGTTCCTGATATCCCCCATCCCCCATTCTATTGTGAGTAAGCTAACTAAAAAATCCACTATATGGCATCAGTATCCAGGGTGTGGGCATGGTAGTGTGTCACGTGGTCATTTTCCGGCCAGCCAGGTTGAACAATATGGCGTCAGTTGCTTCTCTGTTGTTTTCGTGTGACATCTTATTATTTTCTACTGGTAAGTCCCCTTGGTTTTATGGATCTTTCTCGAAGACTTATTTCAAGAAAAGCATCGTACTATATTAAGCTTTTAACGCTCTTTCGATTGGTGTTGTCATTGGTGGCGTATATTCTACGCGTTGTCCATAATCAAACGATTTTCGTCAAAGCTGACTTGCTCCTGATATGGCCACCCAGGCCATTGTCATTGATTCGTCATCGCCATCTGATCCAGATAAACCTCATCACATTGATACTCTTTGTATGGATACAAGTGACTCTCGGCCAGGCACTGAATCATCCAGCAGGAATCCATCCTCCATCTTTAGAACTGCCTTATGAAACTTAAAGAAATCGCAATTTGTATAAGATGGAACAAGGGTGGCCATATCATATACACATGTTCATGATACTGTTTGAATTTCGTTTTTTTTTTTTTTACCAGTAAAACTATTTTCATGGGGCATGAAATTTTTTCTATGAAAGTCTATTAACTCATGAAAAAGGTAAAAAAAAAAAAAAATAGCTTTGATTTCTTTCAAAATGGCGGCTAGAAAAATTCTAAAACCTTTGCATGGCCATATTAGGGACACCCACCTTATTTGTAACCCTTTTTTGTTGTTGTTGTTTTGTTTATGTATTCGATTTTAGTTACTAGTGTTCGCACATTGTCCACACAATTGTGATATAAGAAACTCTTTATATTTTTGGGGGCATGGAATTATATTGAGGTATATATATATATATATATATATATACTACGTTGCACAGAATTTTAAAAGAATCTGATACGTATCTTTATTTCGACCTTAATTTAATTTAAAACTTCGTTCTAGGTGTTGTTCTTCAGTGTCTACTGACACTGGACTCACTACTAATACTTTGTCTAGAAATATATATATGTGGAATATTGGTGAATCGTTCAGAAATCAGTGTTCAATGCGAGGAAAATAATTTAGAATTATTTTTAGTAACTATGTTTACTGGTTTAATACATTAGCAGGTCGTTAATGTTCGCATGTATCTGTTGGCGTTCGTCAACGTGTTGTACTGACCTATCTTCTAGCCAGTATGTTGACAGTAAACATTTTTTAGGTTATCATCTTGTTACGTTTTGAAGCTCTACTGTAATTCCAAGTGCTTCCTCTTTAGATAATAATCATAATTCATTTCGTTTCGATAAACTGTTTTAGGTCAATGGAAAATGCAAATAGTGTTTATCTTTAATATTGAAAAAGGATGCTGGATGCTTTTTTGTGTGTTGAAATGATGATAGAGAGGGAACTGGAGATTTTTTTTGTGTGTAGTAGGAGCTTTCTTTCCAAATCCCAAAATAGATCCTTTCATTTTTTTCCTCTCTTTTTTCTTTCTACGGCTATACGCCGAAACAAGTAAATGACGAGAGTAATGGAGGAAGAAAGAGTGGCTCCAGTTACTCGCGCTACAAGGGTTTGCGACGTCCAGAAAGAAAAGCGACTTCGGATTTATGGCGGAAGAATGGCGTGCTTTTACTCTAGGAGTTATATGCTGCTTTTTTGCCTGTTGTTATCTGATCTCCCACCTCTTTTTTTCCTTTGCTTTCCCCCTTCTCTTCTTTGATCCCTCCCCCCACATGTAAGTTTCTTGTTCCAAGACTGTATTCGCTACTCGAATCTCGGAGTTTTATCTATGATGCAGTGAGAAAACATGTTTCTGCAGTGGACGTACTGTGTGACAAGTGGGAAGGAGGACTCATGTTTCTCGCACGGGAGGAGGTTTCTTTTTTCCCTATGTAATATATGTTTTTTTCCACATGTTGAGATCTGGAATTCAATTGTTCTACAACTATCTTCATACTCCCCTAGAAATCAGTTTATGTTGACAGGATTAAATAACTTATATATATGATGTTTTGAGATGGGTTCTGTTGTACAGTCTTGTTGCGCATTCTTTCCCAGTGCTGGTAATACTTCTGAAGACGTTGTATCTTTCCTTTTAAAGAAAAACGTTTAAATAATGGTGTGGAAGTAGTACATAAATATAAAACGGAAGTAAAGACAAGAATAACCATGACAGAAGATACGCTCGTCAGGAGGAAGACACTTTTTCTGTGGATCACTGAGCAGAGAATTGCAGAAGGTAGAATTCTTCTTACGGAGGATGGACACTATATGGAAAATTTGAATCGGAAGTAGAAGATAGTACCCGCGTGAAGAAGCAATGCGGGATCTAATTAGGAAAGAAGGTAAATGTGTTCACAGGAGGTGAACGGATTGATTCGAAACTCAATTTTTAGAAACTATAAGTCATTTCCTTGTAAGTTCACAAGCTGGTTTGGGATGTTACTACAATTCAGTCGAACCGTGGTTAACAATAATTGATCCTTCAAAGTTTGTGTTTCAGTATCGACGTTATCAAGCATCAGCATTTCAATATACAGACTACCTGCCTAGATGAACCTGGTACATCGTGTACACTTGAAGGCTAGATTAGCTAGATTCATACTATGTTCAGTGGACCGCGGTGGCTCAATTGGTAGAGCGCACACCCTGGTGTTACGGTCGTCGATTCGATCCTTGCTCATGCTGTGTGGATTTTGTGGTGGACAGTCACCGTGTGCATGGGTTTTCTCGGTTCTCCCATTTCCTCCCACTTCCTTCATTCCACTCATTCTCCCATCATCCTCCATACGGCCTGAAACTAAGTTGCCTAAAAATTAAATTCAAATTCTTACTATGTTGTCTTTTGCAACTTCGTTTCTTTCAGATGCTCCTGCAGCTGTTACTTCATTTTTATTCCTGGTAGATACAAAGAATACAAAACATGCTGTGAACTTTTAGTTCTTGAATATGGTTAATTTTTTACAGTGCTAATTGACATCTGTGTAATTAGTGCGTAACTAACATTTTAAAAGAATATTCCATTTTGGAATGCTGTTCATATTTGCGAATTACTCACCGGTGATGCTTCCATTGTAGATAAAAATAAAGTATCGAGTAACTATTATCTTGGTTTTTAATTCGATCTCCCTCATCCGTCTATATAGAGCTATTTGTGCAAATGGCAAGTCCATTACTATATGTCACTACTGTCATTTATAATTGTCTTGTGTGAGTATCTGCGCGGTGAGGAATGGCTATGTTCTGTAGCAGTCAGTCATGTGAAATACTTCTCTATTTAAAAAGTAAAATAGCTTAGGGCTATCGTACGCATTTAACATTTGATGGCTGCGTGTTGGAGTTCTTGATTACACAAGTTAACCTTTCCCATAAATTAGAACCACTTGTATTAAGTGTTGAACGGAGGTTCCCAAACTTCTTGGCTGGCACCGTTTTGTCTTCTACTCCATATCTCAAACACGACCGTACGCATACAATGATTTATTTATTTCGTGGTGTTAAGGTTTCCAAGTGGCCATCTTTTTCCCTCGCTGAACATTGCATAGAACCGTTGATCTGGCTCGCAATATTTCTTACCTGCCTCGAGACTATACTGATTTCAGGCGTCAGTATTAATAAGTAATCTCCACCTTAAATTGGCCATTAAGTTGCAATTGAAATTAGGCGATAACCTTCTTTCTGTTGCACATTTATTACATTACTAGTGTAACGGGGCACATGTTCTCCCATTCATATGCAGTTCGTCAGATCTATTGTATAGAATCACTTTTAAATAATATTGCTTAAATATGAGCTTGTGCAGTTGATCTGTTTAATTTATTGCACTATTTTATCCGTTTTAGATTATTCAGAGAACGATGTTTTTATGTTATTCAAAGTTCAAAAGCATTTATTTAAACATGTATTCATAGTCAAATAGGTGTGTTTAATCATAAAGACTATTCACGAAAGCACAACGATAATCAAACTTTCACGCGCAAGTATACTCAAAGAAGAAAAGAGGACAATATAATGAATGAGAGATTTTAATACCATAATTGAATATACATAATAACTATTATACTGTGAAATAAATTTGTACAAATTCGTATATAAGCAATGCTTTCAGTATACGGCATCTAAATATCATCCAGTCAGTTGATGGCCACATTTATGTAGAATAAGCTAAAATAATAATAATAATAATATATCATTGACTGAAATCTCGTAGGATCTACGTACTTCTAACAGTTAAGCTTAAATCAAACCAAATGATTTAACGAATATGCACAATGATAAGAAATACACATTATATATTCAAACCCATTACTAATATCAAATGCCTCTCCATGGAAAGGATATAGCGGCTGGATTCCAACTTTCCTTTTGAGAAGGTACTCACAATAAGCGCACTTCACCTTCAGAAGATCGTCACTATGGAACGTACAGGAAGAAATTGGTGCATATAATACACATATAACCCATCCTAATTTACCCTCACACTTAAGAACTACCTTTTCAACGTAATTAACGTTCTGGCTCAAATACAAATTACTTACTTCATCCCACACATATGTAATTATATAACATACATATTCTTAGCTTCTAGTAATTAAAGTATCTCTGATGGGTTCCTGGTTTCTTGTTTTATTATTTTGTGTGTGTGAGGGGGGGGGGGGTTGAGGTGTTCTGGTGCGGGTCCGATTTGGGGCCTAATGTTTACGATCCAATTCCAATTTCCTCCCACACAATTAAAAAAGAATACAAGGACGAAAGTGGTCTAAGTAGGTCAGAAGTCCCTCCCAGATGGCTTTATGGGACCTGAATAAATTTACTTTATTATTATTATTGTTGTTGTAAATTCAGTCACTCTTGGACGTTCGTCCAGACAGCTTCTAGACTCCTGTTTGGGAATCGGTAATGAATGAAAACTCTCCCATATCACTGGTGTTTTCTTTTTTGATCCTTGTAGAAAACAGAGTCCCTTACACACATGAGCCCCCCTGCCCTCCTGTACTAGGTCGACCTTACTACATATATACACTGGAGTTTTTATTTTGTTGTGTGTTTTGGTTTCGTCACTCTACACACACTAAAATAATCTTATTTTACCTTTCAGCTTAAAAATCCCACGCACCCGGAGCAATATATAGCCTAGTGGAATATATATATATAGTACTATAAGGTACTCAGGGGGATACCTAACATTAGGTGTTGTAGCTTGTGTCAGAATCGCTCGAATTTAGTTGAAGACGTGAGATAGTAACTTTTCCAGTTTAGCTACACATTTCTTCTGCTTATACATACATATGAGGATCCATGTTCCTTTGAAATTAGCAGAAAAATCATTTCGGTGAAACAGGCATGAAAAGGCAGCACGGAATCATCTCAAATGAATGAATATTTTGACAAATAATGACATAAGGCTGGTGTGTCAGCTTTACGATTGGCACCAGCGAAGGTATTTAAGCACAGCTTGTGAGGGTTTAGACACGCCCTAACCAGTGGATTACATAGCACTGGCATTTTGCGGTAAACACTGAGTCAGGTGTAAGAATAATTTTCAACCTGGATTTCTTCGTACAACTTCGATTGCGATTCGTAAAGGCAATTGATGCGATATTGTTTCGTTTGTGATCATACTACTGTGACTTGGGATGTGTGTATACACAGTATATCCGAGGCTACGCACTTTTCGACTTCTTTCTTGTTTTGGTGCGAATAATTAGCTTCCTAAATTTGTTCTTGCGGGCTCTGATACCCACTTTAAATTCTATATTTCTAATGTGGTAATCTTGTTTTGCTGTATTTGAACTTTAAATCTTGTAGTTAGAAATCCTTATTTTTATTCACGGATGTTTGTTTTTAACATCTTTTAATTATTTTATTTACTTCTCACTTATGGCGAATTAATTCTTTTCCTCTCTTTGTATTTGTTTTATGGTACATTGTTTTAACTTGTGTGTGAGGGTGGGGGTTGGTTGGTCCTTTTGTGCAAACCAAAGCGGAACTTGAGCCAAGAGACGTTACTTCCTATGGTTGAATTTACCCTTCCACGAAATGCATCCGGTAGCTTATGGGACGAAGGGGTTGAAAGAGTCATGAGAGAAGGAGGCAGCTTTTGGGAGCTAGAAAACAAAAGGCTTTCTCCCGTACACAACAATAGAAATGCTCCACTGTGTAGTTGAAGCTAGGAGATAAGAACCCTTCTTTTCTTGGAGACCTGGGGCGGCTTGCCAGATGCATACCGATAAACGTAGATATTTCTGTTGTTGCGACTCGACCCGACATTGTGTTTGGAAGTCGGCGAATCAATGAAGTTATCTTTTGAGTCAAGGAGGAAAGTCAGGTTGGGTCATCGGAAACTGCCTCTAGACTGTATTAAGTTCTTGATCTCTGTAAGATAAACTTCTTGTGCAGGAGGTATTGGCTTGCATCGTTTTAGCTACTGTTTCTCGCGTTCTTTGAGAAGGAAGTCCGAAGCAGCTCAGGAGAAGAAGTTATATTGTCGCAAGTAACGTAATGATTTTCACAGTATGAAGTAAAGGTGTTTTACTTTGAGTTGCCCTTTTCTTATGTAAATTCTTTGTTCTTTTTTAAATTATAGTATGTATTTTAAACAGTCATCTCCGTCACGGTATAGTTACTATTTCATACTAGCGTAGATTTTCCTGTAACTAAAGTGAATCCCGCAGACATCTAGGAGCTACTGTTAATTTCAAATTAAATTTGTCACCATCTCTCCTCCATAACCGCTATACATTTCTTGAATATGATTTAAATATTATCTGAAATGAGTTATACGTGTGGTCTTATTCTCTGTTACAAAACATTTATCTCATCCAGAATTTGTTATTGTTCACGGATTTGGTCCATGGCCTGCCCAACACAACTTTCACGACTATGTAATGTTTTAATCTTCTTCCTTGCCATTGTTTGGTGCTTTAGATAGACAAATACTTTTAGAAACAGAACTCTTTAACATAAATACTGTTACTAAATTTGCAGTTAAAGGGTTTCGTGCTAAATTTGTAAGTGTTTTACCAAATTATAGATTTTATTCTGTGAAAGTAGTTTGAATGTATGTAGAAAAATTCTAGTGAATAATTCTAGAACTTTCTAGTGACTAATTTTGCCTGGTAAGAGTATAGCGCATAAAATACTTGCTTTTACAAACTGACCGGTATTAGTAGACAGTCACAAGTTTCATGGAAAAAGTTGTTTTACTTTCAAGCGGGAAATAGTTACGTTAGTTGCTATGACATTTATTGTGTACGGAAGATGTACATTAAGAGTGATGGAGTTGATACAAGTTTGTCTTGTTTATTCAAAGTGGAGTTTTGTAGTAGGAATACATTTGCATTTTCTTATTCCTCTGCTTACTGGCATCGCTTGTTTGTATTGATTTTTTCTTTTTCTTCTCTGTGTCCAAATGGGGAAAGATGTAGAACAGTTTGGTCTGTGTAGTGTTCTTTTTTTTTTTTCTATGTGGGGCTCTTCCACTTCTATTGGCATAACATCATTCTTTTATTCTTCCTTTTCTGCTCCTTCGAAACACCCCAGTTGAATAATAAAACTCATCCGCGGTTTCATGTGCTTCATTTCGTAGCCTGTTTTTATAGTAGTCAAATTTAGAAATGACTGAGGCACTACTCCCCGTTTTGTAGCTGCCAATTTCAGAAAGCTCATGTTATGGTCCATAAGAGTTTCTCGAGGCGGGATGCTTTGTGTACCGGCGGTGTGTTTTTCTTTCTTCTGAAACTGCTTTTGGTTCTGCATCCACTCGAATCGAATGTGCCATTATGGTGGGGGCAGGGCTGTGAAATGTTTTAAAAGTGCTCCTTACATTCCCCCCTTGACCTCGGCATTCAGGGTACGCTGCGATACTTTTTTAAGATTCATCCTTCGAGGACGATATGTAGATATCAGATAACGCATTTATGGTGCTTCTTCTGTAGGAATCGATTCCAGTTAAGTTTATTTGTCCTTTTCCGTATATTGGTCCTTTTATGTAACGGTAAATAGGAATAATGAATATGCATATTACTACTTCACTTGGCTTTGTCAAAGAATAACACGAATGCGATTTTAAGAATATGTCGCAAGTACATTTTTTGATATAGGGAATAGTGTATATCGAACTTGTGCGTGACCTCATATAACTAATTTCTTTTGAACTAGTACTAACCGGGTGTTCGGCGGTTCGGAAAACCTGGAAAGTCACGGATTTAGTTCATCAGAGAAAAGTGGTGGAAAAGCTAGAGAATTCTTTTCAAATCAGAGAAAGGTAAGGATGTTTTAGAAATCCTCGATGATCTGCCAATTTATGGGATGTTCCTGTCCATGGAGTGGAACAGAGAAGGTTGTTGCATGTGCTTGCAGGAATTTTTGTTCAAGGAATTTACCACCCCGGAAAACCTGGAATACTCAGGGAATTTTATAAATCTGGAAAACTAAGAGAAATCTATAATTTATGAGGGAAACTTGGGGAAATTTATGAGGTGGATCTGTCCACAGTTGGTGAGAGCACTGCCCCGGCAAAGCGGAGGTCGTGGGTTTGATTCCCGCGTTCTTTTCAGTGTGTTAAATTCCTCTATTTTAATTTTTTTTTTCACTTGTAAAATACTAATAATATACAAGATACTTGGACTGGGTGGTGGTGGGATTTAAAAAAAAAATGTCATTGCGTATTATTTACATGTACCGATGTAGTTTTGTATTTGTGTGACCTTTCTGTTGGTTTAAATTACACTGCACTCATATCATTGTGACGGGTCTAAGTCCATCTTTGTCTCCATTGATCCGTATCTTTACTAATCGTTCAAATGTCTGTTTTTTTTTCCCTTCAAATAAATAAATTATAGAAAAGTGTAATTCATTAGTGTGTTAGACTATCAACTTACTTTTATTTCAGTAATCTTCCGGCTTGTGTCCTAATAATTTTGGTAGTTGCAGTTGAAAAGGCAGTATAATAAATAGTGGAATTGTTTCGTTAGTGGTATTTGCTGCTATCAGTATAGAAGCGTTACTTTGTTACCTTTCATTAATCTTGTCTATGAATCTTCAGCTTGTGTTTAAGATAGCTGTTTGTTTGTTTTTAAGTTCAGTCATGGCTCTATCGGACATGTTTAACTGTGCTTTTTTTAAGTATCATAATTTTAAGCAACTTTAATTTAGCCCTTCTGTTCAGTAACTCATCTTGTCCGAAAAGCTACCGCCCCTGACGTATATCTCACCTATCCCACGTACAGTGTTCTGATATGTTCGTGGGAGGAAAAGTCTATCAAGGTGGACGGACTCGGGATTCGCACTTACTGTCCTGTCAGTCTGGTAACTGACATTCGCAGGAAAAGGTACATAAGCGGGATGCATGTAATACTTTCTAGGCTTGCGAGACAAATAGGAGTGTATCTACTTCAATTATCATTATTCGTTCGTATCTAGCCACGCTAGTGAAAATACGTGTAGATAAGGCATATTCTGTACTGTAGATAATATCGGTTGTAATATCGATCTTTGTATAAAGAATTAAAATCAATCAAATAAACTGCAAAGATGAAAGCTACTAACGTGGCAAACAAACAGCTGTTTTCCTTTATTTTAAAAGAGGGTGGGTGTAGATAGGTAGGTTTGAACGCGTAACTTATTGATTACGATGTAGTGAGCTCATTCTTGCTAGTAAGAATATGCAGCGTACCCATTTCAGAATTTTTATCAACCTAGATATTTTCGTCACGCTGATGTGCTTAAAAAAATATATTTAATTATATACTTTAGGCAACTTTGGCTCGGAATCGGATAAGATAGAACGATGTTGGAAGTGGACCAGGCCTAGTTTGAATTTGTCATCCCGGCATTAGCCTTGTGTGGCAGATGAATAACCTCCACCAAGATAGATAGCCATCGGGAACATTCCCAGGACCTTCAGATTTCTGAGCCAAGGCCCTTCCAGCTGACCTATGCCTGATTAATTGAATTAATTTATAGTATTGAGGCATTTTTTGACTTAGGCCGGGATAGGGTAGGGGGGAGAGAGCGGCCAGAACCTTACTTAAGGCACCATCCCGGCATTCGACTGGTGAAACTGAGAAACCCTGGAAACACCTCAGTCAAGGTAGTCGTCCGTGGGGTTGGAACCCACATACCTATTCATTGCCGATCCAAAGTCCGACGTTACCGCCTAGACCACGAGGGCTGGATCAGCTTTGTTTGATTCTATCATAATTACGAGTTTGATTGTATTCAGAGAAGTTTCTCTCCTGTTAATCAACAGCTGCAATCTTGCTTCAGCAATTGAAATGAAATAAACCGACGAACAAACATAAACAAAAAAAAGAGAAAATATCTATCGTGAGCAAGAAGTAGACCAAAGTGGACAGGTTTCAGAAGAATTAGGGTATCTTCTAATTCACAGAAATCTTTTGTACTGTCGTATGGTTCCTGATTGGGAGAAAGTAGTTACCTTGTTTCGGCGTGCGAGTCGCGCTTATGTTTTTCGCTCTTCGCGCACAGCGTGTTTTGTTTCGATGACGTCGTTGTTTCTCTTCCACCGTCAAAATTGTCAGTGTTTCGGCAGAGTAGTTTCGTGATCTTCACACTAGAGGGCAGTGGTATCGTATGGCGCAGGAAGCGAGGTTCAACGTTACCTCTGCCTTCGTGACGTCACGAGGAGGTTTTCCCGTTCTATGTACTGCGGTAGGTGCATTCGTGGCACACGTGGCCATTGGTCCTGTCAAAAGCAATCTTTCTTTCTTCCTTTATTTTTAATCTTACCGTTTGATCTAATGCTTGTTTGTTATGAGATAATGAATGGTTAAAGCATCCCTTCTTGCATTACTGTTCTATTTTTTATTGAAATTTTAATTATAAAATTCGAAACGTGGAAATAAATTTGATTTATTATTATTATTATTTAATTATTTATTTTTTGTGCAAACTTTACATCATGAATCTTACATTTTTCATTACTCGATGTCTTAGTATTTAAGGAGTCTGAAAATTTCCTTTCTTCTGAGACGATCTTATCTTTTCTATGCTGTAATTGCTATAGTTTTAGGCTAATTCGACACGAGCGGGTAAAACGCGCACTTGTACCTCGAGCGGACCGCACCTTCTAACTTATACTTTTAAATGTACGTGTAAAACTGTGCGGTGAAAGCACTCCTGTAGACACGTACATGTAAAAGCATTGTTTTAGTACAAGGCAAAGTTGCTCGCGGTAAAACCGCCACTTTTGCCGCGCTCGTGTAGAGTGGGCTGGGCCTTACGAATTAGTTTTGTTTTTGATTTGGAATGGTATTTGTGATTGCGTCACTGAAAATCTAACTTAAGACCTTCTATTTATATCTCAGAGCTTTTACGTTTGCGCGTGGTTTCTATAGTTTTGTTGCCATTACGTATGGTTCTTCGTGCCTAGTGTGTGATTCATGAAGTATAATGAAAGGATAACCAAATCATAAGTGTAAGATTTTTTTACATTTTTTTTCTGTGGAAAGTAAAGGAAAAGCGTCTTGTCTTAAAGTTATCGTATGCAAAGTAACAGTTTAAAATATTCACGGTCTTTGTTGCCACCGAACGTACACACGTTATAATCACTGCTGACACTTGAATTGCTCATATTATAATTTAGATCTCTCTCAATTTGTGAGCGAACGGACCGGACCGGTTTGGCCGTGATGTGCTTTCCCTGTAATAACATATTGGTTTGGAAACTGGGTGCCGCCGATCGTTCTGAACGAATATTTCCAAGATTTTTCTCGTACCAGGTGAATGCTGGCAGGTACTTTGAACTGAGAGTATGATCGCCACCTTTACGTTGCCTCTCAGCGTACAATAGTATTGTAATTTTGAAAAAAGTGCATTAGAGACTAGCTTTGTTCAGTGGTGTAATTCGATCGCAGATTTTTAAAATCCAGCAGGTATTGTGAGAAGTATACATCTCTTGAATTTTTAGTAGCAATCTAATCCCTCTAATTTAATTTTAAACATCGTTGGTGTCCGAACAATAATATGATTTCGTGCAATTTGTGTCCACCCTCGATTTTTCTTTATATATATATATATATATATATATATATATATATATATATATATAATCGCTTTTGAAAGTCTTTTTCTCAGTATATAGCAGCTTTAGCCAATCTCAAACTTGATTTGTGACCTCGAAGTGGACGATAGGTTAGTACGCTCGCTTTTTGTGCGCGTGATCGCGGGTTCAATTCTCACCGGGGGCATTAAACGGAGTTTCTCAGCGCCCATCTTTTAAAAGAACTGTAGGTTCCGTCCTTAGAAGCTCACCAGCTCGTTTAGGGCGTTAATGACAATTCACTTACAAGAAAAAATGTTGAAGCCTTTTGTGTTTTGTATGTTATAAAAGTAATACAGTTTTGTGTATTTGAGAATACCATGGTTTCCTTGTTTGTTTACGTACTTATTTTTATTGTTGATATGCTCTTCGTAAGTAAACATTTCCTGACTGTTCTAGCAGTATTGCAAGCTCTTTAATTTACCACTGTAACGGAAACCTGAGAGTTCTATGCGCTGAACACAATTAGTTTTATTACACTCGAATCATTCACGGCGAGGAATTAAAACGTTATTTTATAACATTATTTAAATTGGAATTAAGTCTTATATTATTGATAAATAATAATACGTTTTATATTTGCAACCTGGTAGAATTAAACCTGGGACTAACGTGTCTCGGGTAATGATTGTTGAAGTTTGTGTTCTGTGATGCTTGCCGGAATTGGTCGTTTGTTGAATTCAGTAAATAGAATGCTGGTCTCGTTTTTTTAACGCCGTGAATTCCCTTAGTGTTTTTAATGGACCTCCATTGTTATTATTATTATTATAATAGTGACAGCATGCATTTAAAAACTTAACTATAATTTTAGAATAATCCATACTTTTATCAAGACGGTCACTTTTCATTCCCATAGTACATGTAAATATGCTTATAATGTATTTTTTTTTTTTTTGTAAAACAACTACATCATTTAAACCCTTCAAAGATCTCGGGTTGATTGTTCCCACAGAACATTTTTCGCGATGGATTAAGATTTTTCCTGTTCACATTATTCGGGTTGATACATATTCTATGTATTCTATGTACTTCCGTAGCTTGGCTAGTAAAGCGTTCGCTTAGCAGTATTAACGTCGTGGGAACGGTCCTAGCGGCTGTTTATCTTGTGATTTTTCAGGTTTTGTTCCTCAGTTCGTACCAGACGAATTCTGGGATGTTATCGCCAAAATAGGCTATGTCCGCCTTGCTTCCATCTTCGCTCGCCTGAAGGCCATTAATAAATTCAAATCTTACCAGTGCTTCTGTTTTGCTTGTTCCTTCTACAGCTTATAATTCTTTGTGCGTCTGTTTTAACGTTTTTCGTTTACCACCTCTTCTTTTTGTACAACTTTAATATTGAACATACATTTTCTCTGTCTCCTTTTGTCTATATATATTTTCTTTAACCTGCACATTTTGTTTCCTATCTTTCCGAATTCAGCAGTGAATCATTGAAATATCGTTCGTGGCCTACTGATGTTTCTCCTAAGTTTACCTGGTTTGGCTGTAACTTTGATTTAAAAAATAAAAGTCTTCTTCTTCTTTTTTTTTTTTTTTTTTTTTTTTTTTTTTTTTTTTTTTTTTTTTTTGCGTGGCGCTGTACATGTTTGGTATCGAAATCCATCTTGCTTCTTTTCATCACTGTGGCTCACAATCTTCTTCTGTAACTTCCTTATACTAAGTTTTAAGGTAATTCTATTCTTACCCTTCCAACGTATTACATAGATTCATTTATCTTATGAAATGTTACAATATGTTCAACACTTGTGGTGAATGGTTCGCAGTTGTATTTATGTATGTAATTACAGCGTTAGATTTTCCGGAAACTTCTGTTATTAATGCTTTGTCACTTTTCGATATGTACAAAATACAAGATGATATTCCAGTTCGATAAGAGAAACTTTCTTTGTGTATTACGAACAGTTACTGTCTGAGAAATAATATAATTTTTCTTAACGTACGATGTGAGTGGGGATCGTGCTCTTAAAAGTTACGGTTATAGTTAAATTTACAATATTTTATCTTAATATTTGTTACTTTCTTAGAATCATTTTGACGTACTGAATTGGGATCTTAATTTAGATAGTCACTCCATTTCGTGTATGAAGAAATCAGTTTCAAAAGAAACTAAATGTGTGGAGGATTGTACACCTTAAACAATTCTATCCATCACGAATACAATAGATGATGACGCAAGTAGGTTATGGTGACAATACTTTTTCCAAATTTCAAGTGAATATTGATCATGATGATGATATTGATTTTTGTTAGAGTTCAAAATTTGCTTTTGTGTATATTCAGTATGGTTACTGTAATTTCGTCAGCATATTAAGTACAATCGAAACTTTAAATTGAATCATGATCACGCTTTTAAGATAAAGGTGTTTAGAAAATAAATTGATTTTGGAAATTGGATGTTTTTACTAGGGACTGGAGAAGCATAATTGTGGACAATTGAACATCTCTTACTTTTGTGACCAGGTATTTGTCCCCTTCTGGTAGAGTGTGCGCGAGAAGTTTCTGCAATTAGGTGAAACGTTTCGTTTATTACTGGTCTGTGTATTGGTTTCTTATTATCTAGGTAGGGAACACGCTTCAATTTTCTATTGTTAACAAAATGGTAGTGGCATTTCAATATTCAGCAAAAGCGAAAAGTTTGTTATTTTTGTCCTGTGAATATATTTCGATCAATTTCGATACAATTTCCATATATTGAAGGAAGTGGTCCCAGTGGTTTATAGTTTCAAATAAATGACAAGGAGTGTCAAATTAACGTTTTCGAAGTCGATGTACAATTCACGTATCATGCGATATCTTGTACTAGTATTTTTGACAACCTTACTACTCATTCTGTTTTGTATTAGCTGGCATGTGTATCTTGAGAAATGTTGGTTCCTCATAGTATATAGTGTAGTTAATTTATTTGTTGAAAATTAAAATCTTCCTTTGATAAAATCACGACGGCTAAGACGGGCAGGTCATGTAGTTCAGTTGGAAGAAAAACGTAGGCTGTATTGCATCCTGATTGGTCGTTGGGAAGGAGACGTCGCTGGGATTACAGTATAAGAAGTGATCTTCGAGAGGTAAGATGCTGAAGATAAAAACTGGCTTGATGTTGCCCAGGATAGAATGTAATGTCGAATGTTCGTTACTGTGGCAATGAACTTACGAATTCCGTAAACCATGGAGTTGGTTATTGGTTAGTTTAAATATTTCTTTAAAAAACAACACTCCAAGTTCGAAAGAGCAGACAAGAAATTTCATTGTCATGGTGAACGATATATTTCATTGAGTAGGCCACAACACGCACGCACGTTCACACATCTAATTTCACTGATGAATGACTAAGGTCTAAGTCGTAGTAAGTTTGTGGAATATAAAATCCTTTCCTGCTTATCTTCTTTCGTTTCTATTTTTCTTTTCTTAAATGTGTCAGGTGCAATGTTGATTCAAGTTTGAAGGTTGTGCATTGAGATTTACAGGGACTAAATTTGAATGCAGAGAGGTCGCTTGCTGCATGCCTTGGTGCTTTCGAACGGGAGAAGTTCAGCGTATGGGGCTTGTTCTTTGCATCAACTCCTGACATGTTAGTCACAAGTTCCCACGCGGCTTATAACAGGGCTGAGATACCTAATCTTCTTCTCACTCAAACCCTTTCGTTCTTAAGATTTCTGCTTCGGCGGCAAAGCCATTATCGCATTTGCATCCCTGATGGAAACTTTTCACATTGAACTCAGTGGCGCGAAGTTATTCAGCTATTTGTATATTCATCTGTTTGTTATTATTCATTACTGCTGGCTGTTTTTGTTAACCATACACACGTAAAAGTTACGGGATAGCTGTTATAAAATTATATGAGTTCCCGAGATTAAAACTGTTGCATATTTCGTTGAACTATACAGCTACTACTACTTGTGAAAATTAAGGTGGAGAATTTTATATCCTGAAATGTATATATTAAGTTTTAGACTTCCGTCGCACAACTGTATGTACAGCTTATATTATTGCTTAAAATATGAAAACTACTGTTGAATGCTCTTTTGATCCAGGTCATTCTTAAGTATGAAGTTGTCCACGTTTTCTATGTATAAGACAATGTTAATAAATAAAAATAACCACGTTACAGACATGAACCTACCCCAACGCCATCTGTCCGCGGTTGGTGGAACTGCGTCCACCTGAGTAACGGCCGTGGGGTCAGCACTGCGCGTCACCTTGACCGCGAACAGGCGTATCAGGGACTTTCTAGACCAAGTGGTCGTCACGTCTTTATTCACGTGACTGCCCAGTTTGCCTCACGACGCTTGGTGGACACCGAAAAGTGGAGTGCTCCAGCCCGAAATTGAACCCGGGACCACGCAGACATGAATCCAACGCTCTAACCACTATGGAGTCTTTCAATTGTTGCAGCAGAATTTCTTTAATGAATTGGCAGGTGCAAATGTTCTATATCCCGGAGTATTTATCGTAGAATTTGTCAAGGAATACCATAGTAATATCCATTACGCGAATTTGCATTCACATTGTGTATTTTCAGTGTGTCTGTAGCGATTGTTTAATGATATTTATTGAGTGTCATGTGATGCTTCGATACCCATTCAAATAAGGTAGAAACTTTTTTTGTGAATGGTGTTGATAGTTGAAGAATGTTATATAACATTCATAACTTTGGGATGTGGTATAATATAATTTCAATCGGGGTTGAAATGTAAATAAATCACTCGACATATTTATTTTAAAACAAATTTCCTGCCTCAATGTTGCTGACGCTTTTATCCCATCATCATGAATAAGTTGATATTTGTGACCTTCAGGGATCTATGTTTCAGGCCTGGATAAGGTTGGAGAGATGATGTTGAAAGATAGTAAGCCAGGGCGTAGTTTTGTAGAGACCAACCTGGAATTTGTCTGATGTGACTGATGAAAAAAAAAAAAGTCAAGATAGGCGACCACTGGGTTTCGTTCCCAGGACCTTCCGAATGCTAAACCAACGCTCTACCAACTGAACTAATGTTGCACCGTACGATAAGTAAGTGTTATATTATTCTGGATGAACAATCCATGATAGTGATGATACATTAGCAGCAAAATGATTCAGTGTGGGCTTCTGCAAACGTTTCGTCAATGAAAGATCGTGTTGACCGAGTTATCGAACTTGTGTCCCATGTCCATTGATTGTTGAGTGATCAGCTCGTCAGGCGAAATGAGTCAGCAATCTGTCTCGGAGACCAAGTTATTGTCGTGTAATGTTGTAGGTGTTAGTGGCAATCACTTTCTCATCAAAAATCACGTTTTTTTTTTCATGGGATACATTTCACAACCATTAGTTCCAAGTAACACATGTTCCTCACAGGTCAGTTGGTGCCTAATTGCTCTGCACGCTCGATGTCTTTGCACGTGGTCCCTGGTTCAAACCTGGGGTGTGGTACATTGTAAGGGACATTTTGGTCGCGTCATTAGGAACTCACGAATTTAGGACGTTAGTCATAGATTGATCAAACGCGGTTTTCGAAGAGGTTAATTGAAATTGTGCAATGTCTTGTTATACTTTAACGAAGCGTGGTACTTACTTTAGGCTAGGGTAATTCGAACATAAACGTCCATGGTTTGTACGGAAATACTTTTTCTGTATTTCAGTAATTCATATTTCAGGCGAAATATTCGGTACGCGTGCCCAAAGATGTATTTAGTTTTGATTGTTTGAACCGTGACCTAAGAAGTAGATACTGTTGTGTCGTAATCCATCTTATTAACAGGAGAAAAAGGAAGTTAATAAAGACCTTCGTTTCGAGAATTACAAGCAACTGTGCGTGTGATATTGAATCATACACCTATTTCTCTCAGTGAATGTGTTCTGAATTATCGAATCGTTATTAACTTCTTTCTGTGGAAGAAAATGGTAGATTTTAGAAGCTGGTGATGGATGTTTCTAAGAGAATAGGATCTTTTTTTTTTTTTTTTTTTCAGTTTCCCGTGCCTCGACATTCACTCGGAATTATTCTTCACCTTTTAGTATTATTCTGCCGGCAGAAACAACATTTCAGCTTTTGAGTCTGCTATCATCTTTGTGATGGAATTGAAGTGCTCGAAGAGGTCGGATGCGTTCCACGCATCAGTGGTTTCCGTGCCAGAAAGAACCCTCCGATGAAAAATTTCTCAATTTCCAGGAACTGAAACAAGATCTATAGTGGAAGTACATCTTTTTTTCTCCCTCCCCACCCCCACCCATAGTCTCTGGTAGTCGAAGGACGCGAGGGGATGGGATTTGGTGGAGTCAATTGCACAAAGATAGAAAGTATCTATTGGAAGGGGAAAATATTGAAAACGAAACCGTCTAGGTTTTTCCTCAATACGATACTCAGCAGAGCAACACAGCGAAACCTATCTTCTCAAATATCTAGCTATTTAACAGTAAAAATATTCGTAGTACGGAAAAAAACTTTATTATGCTAATTGCATCAGACGTGTTGACAAGATGAAGTGTTAGAAAGATGCTGTTTCAGGGACGAGTGGCATCAGCAGTTTGCCTTTGATGCAGACTCCAGTGTGATCATGATTCAACACTTGTGGTAGGTCCGGTCCTTAGAGCCTACATGAGGGTGATCACAAGGGATAACCCGAGCGGCCGTAGTTCAGTTGATAGAGCGTTAGCTTAGCAATCGGAACGATCCTGACAGGTTTTTCCAAAGTTTCCTGTCACACTAGGCAAATGTCAGGATAGTACTTACTAGGCCCTGACCTGCTATTTTCTAACAACCTCTCCACCCCACCCTATCCCATCCTGAGCCTGATATGTCGAAAGGCCATGATTAAATGTAATTCAACACAACAACGATGAATATGTGTTGGTTGAGGATTTTTGTCTTGAAACTTGCGTGCTAAGCAGTTCGCCAACGTGAAGCTTTGTCAAAATATATAAAGGACCATCTTTTAAGACGATAATGAATTATTTCCTGACGTGCGAAGAAATAAGTTCTTTAGTTTTTGTACCACTGTTTTTATCGAACCTTAGTAGTAAGATGATTTTCCATATGACCAGTAAATTGAGAAACTTTGCATACTGCTAGTGAGAGAAAACATATTGGTAGGAAGTATCTTTGCTTGTCTTCAACTTTCCTGGAATATATTTTATTGCTTTCGTCTAGTCCCCCCCCCCCCCCCCCCCCCCCCCCACTCCCCCCCTCCGCCCCCCTTTGCTTCTTGTTTTTTTT
>JAGDQP010003982.1:0-56590 GCA_022664845.1 Lepisma saccharinum | reverse complement strand
TTCACAATTCTTTGTTTTTCTTTTTGTTCATGTGCCTTTTTTTTGTAATAGTATGTGTGTTATTCGATGGTGGTAGTAGTACTGTTCTTTCTTCTTCTTCTCCCCACTCCATATCCACGCTGGACTTGTACTCTGCGACTGTCTAGCGGTGCTACGAGTGGGAAAAGAGTGGTGCTCTGTTCCCAGTAAATCTAAGAGTTATGACAAGTGGGGACTGTGCCAAGTTTCATTCTCTCTCTTCTCCCCCTCCCTTCCTATTCTCTTTCTAGCTCGCTCGCTTTCTATGTTCTTTCGCCACGCCCCCCATCTCTTGGTCCAAACGACTTCGTGCTGCGGCTGGAAACTACATTTCTTCCAATTCATGGTAGGGGCTCCGGTCAGGATGCTTGGCTGACCACTATTTCTCCAACCAATCGGGAAGTAGGAAAAGTTTTCATTTGCTTACCTCTGCTTTCATCACGCCCGAACTTCGTGTATTGATTGGTTGAAGACTAGTAAAGAATTTAGTTTCCCGAAAGTTTTTTTTTCTTTTTAGATTAACTATCTTTGACTTAAAATTGGTTTAAAAATTAATTACACTATGACAACAAACTTACTTTCTTGGAAATATTAATTTTTAGTATTAACAGATTTCTTTGCCACAGTCTTGTGTGTCGGAAAATATTGATAAGCAGTGTTTGCTGTGTTCTGTATAAAATTGGTATCAACAGACTAATTGTCATCGTTGGTGATAATATTATAAAGAATATAAACATGTTTACTTCAATGTGGATCAGTATATTTCTTCGTAAGGTTCTGGGAACGATTCCAGCGGGCACCCATTCTGACTTGTGAGTATTCCTTAATTACACTAAGCGAGTTCCGGAATGGTACCTTCAAACTAGGCCTTGACCAACTAACTGCCAACATCCTTTCCCTTACTCTATTCTGACCTGAGTCTGAGATGCTTAAAGGTTATAAATAAATAAATTTAAATTTAGTATATTTCTTGAATGTTTTTTGTTCCTTAAATTTTGGAGTAAGTTGCAGAAGAAATAGTTTGAATTCCGAAAGCTTTAACAGTTGATAAATTAGTTTCTGAACTAGCTCTGTAGGCGAACACAACCCAAAATACAACCGAAAGGATAATCGTCTCAATTGTGGAAACATTTCACAACATAAAAAGGGCATAATTATAATAATGACAATTTTGTACAATAAACGTACGAATTACTACCTACAGGCCGGAAAACCGGTCAGGAACCCAAATTTATCCTGAGTTTTTTTTTTATTAATCTTTCCTTTCCCGAGTTACCAATTGGTTTTCTCAGGTACTCTTCTCTAGCTATTACGGGTAAGGTTTCAGGGATTATTCGCTTTACTGATTTTCCTGTTAATTCATTGAAGAGTTGCGGCGACGTCAGTTTCCTTATTTTGATGTGACTTTATTCAGAAACGTGCATTTACAGTATAACCCCTGACTCTCTCCGCAACCCACATGACTGTGCGGTTGGATGGGTTTCATACATAGCGGCGGAATTCCATATTCCATACTCCTTACTCCATTAATGAACAAAATTATCTTTGCGAATCTTGGGGGATGAGCAATTTGTCTTCTTGCGATAGGTACGGGGTAGATAAAATTCGCTTGATGTATTAATAAATGTCTTTATCTGCGCCGTAGTCTGATTATGGGTGTTTTTACACTGTTGTCCATAAAGAAAGTTGACGATGTCTTCGGGAAAAATACTCCTTTTTGTTTCGTGACTGTTTTACATTCTTTTCTTTAGTTCACAATGGTTCGTGGTGTCTTCAAATCTTGCAACGTTAACTCATTTCCCGACGTCATACAATATTACATTGTTAGTTTCATATATTTCTGTTTTAAAAGCATATATATTTTTTTAAATACAGACTTCTTTATCCTAAAATAAACTCTAACTAGTAATGATATGAGGTTTTGCTGGTTACCGAACACTTTAGAGAAACAGGTTGAGAAAATAATTAAAAACTTTTTTAACACATTCTTTTCTTAAACAGTTCGTACTATAAAGTAAGAAATAATTTTGTTTATGCATGACTAAAAAGGAAAGTATGGAGGGCGCTCCCACATACAGTCACTTTATAATTTCTTCAGTTGGTGCGCCCCATGCTTTTCTTTTTAGTCGTGTATAAACAACATTATTTCTTACTTTTTAGTACGAATTGTTTAAGAAAGAAATGTGTTTTAAAAGCATTTTTATTTTTTTTGCACAAACGGCACAGACGCACAGCATTCTGCTCAAATAAGTAAGCTACAAATGGACAGCGCAGTGAAAGTTATTGAGTTCAATTACGCTATAATTATCACCGAGAGCAAATCATAACCCTCATAGCTTGTTGAGGATGGTGTTGAGTCGAAAGGTAATTCGACGGTTTCCCGAAATACTTATATTGGACACACTCGGATTTAATTGAATTTATTTTAAGGCTTTTAGCCAACTTCAGTTCAAGCCGAACGGATGATGATGTGAGAATTGGTAAAATGAAAAAAAGAAATGGGAGGAAACTGGAGAACCCCGAGAAAACCCACGCATACTGTGTTTGTCCAACACAGTAACCAGATAGCAGGAACTGGTATCGAACCGGGGATCCCACGCACCAGAAGTGAGTGCCCTATCATTGAGCCAACACAGCCCTGGATGCATTCGATCAACATACATATGTAAATGTGAAATTTCTAGGACTCATAGGGTTTGCATAAAGTATTTCGCTACCTTGGAGCCAGAAAATACTATGTCGAATTTTAGGCAAAATGGATAAGATAAAATGAATTTTATGGACGGTAACAACACTTAGTCAAAATAGAGTTCACACTGCAGTCAGAAACCTTGTACTGCAGGGCATCAACCCCAAAAGTACTACCTTACATAACGGACGTGGCTAGAAATCTTAGAAATGTAATTAATTTCTAAAGACTTGAAATGGTACTTCAAACTTTAAAACTATTTATTTTTTCTCAAAAGTTACTGAAGTGGACTCCTGGTTGTAAGTTGACGATATGTTTATGGTCGTTACGAATCACGAAACAGAAATCTACTTACTTGCCTGTCTTTTTTTTCTTCGTACACACATACATACAGATTTTTTTAGGGCACTTTCCAAATTTGGAACCACTGCTTTCCACTTACTTGAAGCAATTGCACTGACACAGCCGCCGTACGCCTTTCTAGAATTATTTTTATTAACTATTTACTCCAAACATTTTTGATAAAAATTACCATGTAGCGTCAACGAATAGTTTCTTGCAGAAATAAATTAAAACCACTATTAAAATTAAGCTGGATAAATAGATCACACAATACTAGAACATTGAAAGCTATGTTTCCCAATTTATATTTTAATAAGGCAAATTAACCGGTAGAACTTCCATTAAATTCGCAGTTCAATCACAGGTAAACCAATGTAAAAGATATACTGCATGTAGAATAGTCTCTGGCAACAGACGAGCAAACTAATATGCATGGTCTCATGATCAAAAGTTTGACTTCAAACTGTATTTACATGATAGCACGTTCGTTTCTCCAACAAATTTAATGTTAGTGACCAGGTATTGCCAAATCCGAATAAAAATTACCGGATACTGGTTAACTGTTGAGTCGAATCTCTTGTCCCTTAGCCGAATTTTCATCATGCTGGCTTTTTTTTTTTCGGCTATCCCTGTTGGTGCCCAGTAACATGGTGGTGTAATTTTGATTTTTTTTTAATACTTGTTGAGCAATTTTGACAATACAGTGTATATGTGTCTAGACCCAAGGTACAGCAACCACTCGAATGTAAAATTTGACAAATCGCGTATTGAAACAGTTTGTGAAGAAGCAAACAAAAAGAAAACAGTAAGTATGTGATAGAATTATCTTATCTCGGACATTTTTAACAAGATTGTTTTATTAATTGGAATTCTGATATTTTTTATTATCATATGCTTATCTTTCTGACTGGAGAAATTTGTACTTTCTCCGTTATAAAAAACACAGCTACAGACATCTGCTTCATCGTGCAGTGAGGTTCCGCCTCCCGTAGGTTTTTTTTTTTTTGGAAGGGCATGGAGGAAGGAGGGAGGGAGGATTCGGTCAAAGCGTTCCTGACCAGACTTAGAGATGAGTTTTACGTGCTTGGAAATCAGAATTTGTGTAACGGAAAGGAAAAGAAAAATCTTGGTTTTGCTCGGAGATGTTTTGTATGGCCGAAGAGGGGTATCTCTCTCATTCTTTTTCTTCGTAAACATGTTAATATCTCGATTCAACTCGGTTTGTTAATCCTAATCCGACGAATAGCTTTTTATTAAAATTAACTTTTCACATAACCCCGAATAATTATTATATGCTTATCGGAAAGTGTCGTATTTGCCCATAAGGATTGTAGAATGTAGGGTACTTTTTTATGGATATTCCTTCTTCAACAAAATAATTCGCTGTGTGTGTGTTCATTAAGGACTTGCTTTGTTGGCGAGCTATTTGGGAAGTTTAGGAGGAGTAAAAATGAAGATGGAAAAAAAATATCCTGTATTACCTGTGAATCTTGACGAGGTCCTCTTGACTTTCCCAAAGTGGAAAATGGTTAGCGGTAGAGTATCTGTGATGATTGAACATCCTGGTTTTGGAGCAGAGTTTTCTTAAAACTATTGGGTTCTCATCGGCCTTTGCTTTTCTTTCAACAACTGAGAACTCCCAATACCCTTATTCTCTACGGAGGAAGAAATTTGGTTCAGGAGGCAGTAGCTAGTCTAGTGCTTTTATGATTCTGGTTTCTGCTTTGAGGTTTTTATGTACGTATATGAAACAACATTTTGAGTCAAAGAACAAACGTTTTACATCTGGTAAGATGAATAAATTCCATAATTAATATTCCGATACTCTGTCGACCTCGGAGGGGCCGAGATCTTAGCGTGTGGTCATGGGTTCAAGCCCTATGGGACTGTTATTTCGGGATCTTCTTAAACAAATCTTTCATGTTCCGTCTTTCGATTACATGTACGTTTGAGTCGTTTGTAATAAATCAGAAGAAATGTTTCTGTCCTTAGTGATTCTGAAAGTTCGTACCTTTTGACACGCATGTTTCATCATAATTTAATAGTGGTTCCGAAAATGGTATTTTGAGTTTGAATTTTGGGACTTCGTTTTTCTTAGAAGAAATGTAGAGTTTGTGAGTGATATTGGTTGAAAAGTGAGATAGGTATCTGGTTTAATTTCATGGATGGAGGTAATATGTTTACAGTCATTTGGATTTTGTGTCACATTATTTTTAATTATGAAACGCCGGGATATCGGTGTACAGAACTAATACTTAAAAGAAAAAAAAAATGTATTCCAAGAAGTGAGTCCCTTTTTCTTGAGAAAGTGGCTGTTGTTGGAGAAACAGTTTCGAAATTATTTCTCTTTGTATCAAGGGAAGGAGGAGGAGCAGAGGAATCAGTGCTGGAAAGTGGCGGCGTGGAAAAGTTTTGTGTCTCTGTGTCGTGACATGAACGTCGTTGCGACTAATTCATCCGATATCTCGCTAACCATGCAAATGTTGGTAGTTAACACGCGTTCCGGGAGGGCGTTGCCAAAAATTTTGCTTGACCCACTTTGTTGCAGACAGATAAAACTTCTCTCTCTTTTTTTTTTCGTTTCTGGATATGATGTCATTACTAGCCTTCCTATTTCGTGTTTTTGGTCTTTTCCGTTTCTTCTTCTTTTTATTAGTATTTTAAACTGCCTCGTTTTAAAGTTAAACAGCAGAAACTCTTGCAAAAAGCAAAAACTTTTTGTTTTGTTTTGTGTTGGACACTGTTCTCTTACTTGGCTGTTAGGACTTGAAATAATTACTTGTCGTGACTTACTTGATGTTTTTTAGAATATATACGTTGTACTTAATAATTATTTAACTATTAATAGCTAGCTTTATGATGATAGGGCTGTTACTGGTGTTGATAATTAATAAAGGATTAAGAAAATTAAAACAGGAACACTATTATTCGGTAGCCTCGTGAAATGCTTCTAAAAAATTTTGTAAATAAACGTCAAACGCTGAAGCATTTTTTTCATAGGCAGATTTTGTTTACTCGTTTCGCGGAAGTACATTAACATCTTTTCGTGAACCAAGATGTTGGGCGAGAAGTTAGTGAAATTTTGCATGTAGAAAAATTTACCATTTCCCCCATCAGTTGGGAGACGGAATATGTTTACTTTAACACTATCTAGAATACGTATCTTATTCTGGACAGTTCTCTTTGAGGGTTCAAGGATTTTGGGAGGAAGGTAGTGAGCCTTCAACAGTTTATGTTTAGTTACTACAGTAAGTCTCGCTAATCCGGACTTGGGACCGGACGCCGTCCTGATCACCAAAAGTCCGGATTACACGGAATCAGCTTTAAAATGTCAGCTTAGTTTGGTAAAACTATTGAAATCTATGTTTTTATCATAAAAATTACCTTTTTCAGTCTCAATACTACAGTAGATTGAAACTCAAAAGTTTATTGATTCTACGGTACTAAGGAAAACTACTGTACATTACTGTTACATACAGTAATTAAATAGTAAATACGTAAAGTTTTAATTATGTACAGAACTGTAATATAAAATGAAACTACTGTATGTAAACGAAACGGATCATACGGTAAATCGCTTTTAAAATTCGTGTAGGCTTTTTGACGATTTTTTTTAGATGTCCGGATTAGCGAGACTCTACTGTACAGTAATCCTGTAGAGTGTGGGGTTTCGTGCCGAAATATTTTGCTAGTATAGCCAGCCAATATTTAAAGTAATTCCGCAAGTGATGTCTGAATAGACAGAATCTCAACATGTGATCTGTGACTAGAAGCATTGATGATTGATTCCTTAGTGTTGTTGCTGATTTTAACTTCATCCCAATTCCGCTGATGGTTTACATTACGCTTTAACTGGAGTGTCAGTGACCAAAGTTGCATTGTCAAAAATGATTTAATGCAATGCCGGTTGAGCAAAAGACAAAGTTGTCCCTAAAGATCTTTCATTAGGACAGTGGTACGACTGCGGAGTACAGTGGTCAGGAGATCCGTAAACAACTTCTGGTGAGCTAACCCGTACCGTTTATGTACTTGTTTACGTAATTGGATAACTTCTCCTTAACGATTATGAGTTACTTTTTTTTTGTTTGTTTGTTTGTTCTTACCACTAATATTAGCAATTACTTTCCTGATAAACTAGCATGGATATGAATTAGTGGCCATACTCTCTTTCCTGGAAGAGATTTATTCAGAGCATTTGATTTAACTTAGTAACTGTTTCATTATGAAACTTTCCGAAACATCTCCGATTATCCAGTTCCCTGTACATCAATTCAAACGTTGGCTCACCTAAAATTATAGCCTTTTACTTTGTTTTTTGGAAAGCTTGAAGTTGTGAACGCTACCCTGGGTGCCCAGAAAGAGGTTTATTATTAAAAAGGAGTACAAAGTGCGCTGAAATCTGTTTTGAGTCATTGATAATAATGGTATGAATTTTCTTCCTGAAACGTCTTTTGCGGTAAAGATATTTTAACAACGTTATCCGGTAGATTTTCTCACAATTCTTCTCCAAATAAAAACAGTTGCATTTCAAAGCCAGAGATCCCTAATTGCCATAAATAAATTTCATAATTTATGTTACGGACTGCCGTTTCTATGAAAAGCGTTGAAATTTCAGTAGAAAATTCATAATTGTAACATCTCGTTATTCGCGACTGTATACAGTTTTTGCAATTAAGAAAGCGCTGACATTATCCAGTTCTTATCCCGCCCCCCCTTTTTTTTCATCAATCTCTCTGCTCACGTGTTTTGTGATGATATGGGTACTGTTGTTCTGCTTTGGTGGCTGATCTCCGTGTTTCTGGTCTGTCGACCACACCTGCTGACTCTGGTAATCTTTGTGCTGAAAGATGCTGTACATGCCGTGCGCTTCGAAAGTTTCTCGTTCGCTTCAAGAATTCCAAATGTCAGCTGAACGAGGATCTTCGTTGTTTATGGTGCATGGTCCACGCCTACCTTGTGACGCTTCAGTCAGCATCTTCATCGTACTTGACTGAAAATCCTGTGACCACGCCTTCTTGTGTCCTTTGACATGTTTTGCTGGAATTTGGTGTTTGTTTTCTCAGAAGATTTGGGAGAAAGAGGAAGATAGGGTATTAGTAATGAGCGGGACAAAAGTATGTGAACAATACAGCGAATTTCCTCTCTCTCTCTCTCTCTCTCTCTCTCTCTCTCTCTCTCTCTCTCTCTCTCTCCGTACTTCAGTTATTGAAATGTTGGTATTGTAGGTTGTTAATATGACGTGAAAATTCACGTCTACAATAATATATAGCTATAGCATATACTAACGTATCATTTATAGTGGGTCTTCGAATTTATTTATGTCTTTTAAGCATCTCAGGCCAGGATAAGCTCGGGGTAGGACGTTGGCAGGTAGTTGGCCAGGGCTTAGATACCATCTGGGCATTCACCTGGTATGCCTTAGGGAACACCATGGGAAAGCCTAAGTCAGGATGGACGGCCGCTGGGGAACCTTCCGGTTCCTAAGCCAACGCTCTACCAACTGAGCTACTGCCGATTGGCCCGCAGCTAGGAGTCCTATCAATCCACCAGAATATATACGCCCGAACCTTCATTTTCGCCCCTGTATTCCTGTTATATTGATTGTGTTTGTAGAACATAGGAAAGAAATATCTTTTCCCTGTATGCCTGTACCAGAATTTTATTATTCTTTATTTACGTCTCTCCTTTATTCTTATTTTTCTAATGAAACTTCCTTGTACCAGAAGAACTTGTAACGGTAAGTGTAGAACAAGAGATCACTAATGACTGCTATGACATATGATACATAAGTTAATTTTTTACTTTAGTCTCAACTCTCGATATTTCTGGACCCAGCTCTTTTGGGTAGTAGAAGTAAAAGTATTCATATGAATAGTTAAAATGAATTCTTGTGTGAAGAATCGTATTGAATGAGATAATGTTATTTATTATTATTTTGTCTTTTGAAACTACTCCAGGTGTCTCGTAATCCAGTTAGTTACTAGATAAGTACTCAAACTGACATGGAATCGATTGAGTAAAGACTCCTGTAACTTCAGTATCTGAGCCAAGTTGCAAAATTAATTAGTCAAATGTAGAGGAAATGTATGAAATCTCTCTTAAGAAATTAAAGCTAGTGGTTTATAATTTAACGAGAGCACTTAATCATAAAAGAAAATTAATAACTACTTTTGTAGGTAAGAACATACGGTGGATTTCAGAATTGTGCAAACTTCGCTAAGAGATGGCAGCACTTGCTTTCTAGTTACGGAATATTTTGTAAATGTGTATCATGTGTGTGTTTAGAATGAATTTATAATTATTTATTAATGTTGGAAGCTTCTAGAGATAATCTAAAACTATTTTAGCTCATGAATTATTAATTCAGATGCACGCAGAGCGTACAATTAATGTAGATTCTTATTGATAAAGATGATCAGAGTTTCTGCAGAAGATAATTTAGAAAATGCTGATAATAAGATAGTGATGTATCTTATTATTTTTCTTCCTCTTTTTTCTTCAATTTATTACTCAGGAGAATATAAACTTGGGCTGGGTATAAGGACCAAATGTCCCGCTAAGCCAGAATAAATAAATCGTTTGTTAATTGGGACATCTTGACCATAAGCTTCAGTTGGATAGAAATAAGAAGGAAAGATTTGCAATTCAAGGCTCCAGATTATTATTATTAATAATAATTCCTTTGTTTATGAAACAGTCTTGGTAAAATAATGTGACTTGTTTCATATTGACTCTGCGTGAATGCTTGTGCGTGGGGGTCTGTGTCATAGTTGAGAAATTTGTATGTGTTGAAGCTTTCTGTATATGTATGCAATTGTGTAATGTTGTTACAAGCAGAGGACGATAGCGCTTGGTTATCGAAATGAGAAAAACGTTTAGAAACTCCAATGTAACAACTGCACATGTACACTCACGTAGTGCTAGTGATATCAATAAGTTTGATTTTTCGTTTAGAACTTAAAAAGAAAATCACAGAAGAAAGTCATCAGGTTTAGAGTACATGAAGTCATATAATCTGGACACGGAAATGTGTTAGAAGAAGTTATATTAATGAAAGTGCCATTATGAGAGAATTAGGGTAGGTATTTTTGAAGGTTGGTATATCAGGATATGCTGTTTAAATTGGTATGAATCAAACTGTTACGTAGGCGACTTATTTCCTCTAAGGTTTTGCTTTGATATTAGAATAACTTGAATATCGCTTTCTTGCTGTAATTACTTTCAAAAGAAAGCCAAAGGAAAATCCAAATTTTGTTACTTCGTATAATATTATTTCTTCTTGAAAATGGCTCTCGTTGTGGTAGTGGGATTTCTTTGAATGGTTTGGTTTCGAAGATTCGTTAACGTAGATAACATTAAGCAGATATGTGTCCCTTTTTTTTCTTCTTTTGACTCCTTTCGAAATGGAAACGTTAAGAAGTGTGCCAGAAATGGAAGCGCGTTAGTAATCCCGCAGCTTTTTTCTTCTCTCACTCTCTACGTTAATATCAGAATTGCTTAAAACCGTCATTCTGGGTTCCTCCTCCTTTTGAATTTTTCTTTCTCTTCTTCAGCCACTTGCCTATCCGATATAAAGGAGTGAAGAAGATAACGTTAAAATCGGGAATCCTCCTTCTCTTCATCTTCTTTTGCTGCTGAAGTTGGACGAAAAGGATTCCGAACTTCTTCCCCTCCTCCTCTTGGTTGTTCTGATCCATCCCCGTCCCCCTTTTCACCCCGTTCCCGTACTTCACCTAAAAATTCGAGGCTTCGTAACTGACGGCCGTAATTTGGAAGCAGCTTATCTTAACATTTTGCTGCTCGGATCTGCGCATATCTTCACTAAAAGTTGAGCCTGAGAAGCTGCAGTAGCGTGTGAGCTGCATGAATTGCTCGCAGCTGCTGTTCAGTTTTAGTACTACAGAAAGGCAGAGGAGTCTTCCTCCCGAAGAATATGTCAGTTTGTTATGAAGTAAAGCGAGCTAGTATGGGAGAAAGAATGAATTACTACAAGAGATATGCGAAATGAAAATATAAGTTAAATTTGCTGCTGATGAGATGAGCATAAATCATTCGGCTTTACGGGAAATTCTTCGAAATTTCCTCAATTTCTTATTCGCTGTATGTTTATGTACACGGATGTTTATTTGCCTGCTTCAGTTCTCTGATTCTGTTTTCTGTGTTCGAGAGTTGAACAGGCGCAATGAAACTTCAAAGCTGTCAAAATCATGTCGATATTTTTTTATGGAGATGTATTACAAATTATTATCTGGATTACACCGTAGAATCAAGCAATCAGATAATTGAGTAACGACTTTTCTGGAGTAATTTTTTCAGTGTTTTCCCTCCCTCCTCCGCCTCAATATTGAAGAACTTTCAATTCCCCCCCTCCTTTTTTTTGTTTACCGCATTTGTTCTATTTTCTAGCTATAGTATTTTTAAAAGTTTCAACCATTGGAGAGTGTTTGTACATATAAGGGCGCGGACTTTACTGTAATTTGCATTAAATTGAGAAAACCTTATAAAATTTCTATGCATAACCTAAGATTTGCATTTTCGCTTTTGCCTATTTTGAATAAGGTGTACAGACTGGCGCAAGTTTAATTCTGTATTATTCGTGAATAAGGAGGCAAGATATACGAAATGGTATTAAATACATCTTTTGTCATTTATATTACAATCTGTTCAATATTTTTAGCCCTAAACTTCGACGATCTTTCGTAATCTTATCCTAGAATTTAAGATCACCGTGTGGAGATCGTCTGTTGTACTGGTTAAGATTTCACGCTGAGTAAAGAATTTCAGCTTGCCCCAAGTCTTTGGGTTATTTTTATACATTTTGTCTTTGAGATATCCTCATACAAAATAATACGAAGGACAGAGGTCTGGTGGTCATTGAACCGGACAATTCCGCTTGCTTCTTTAGATAGCCTAAAGCAATGATATTTTCTCTGAAATGTTTATTCGATGCGATGCGATGGGGATAACTATTGTAAGAATGTGCAGGAAATTTTGACTATATTCAGACGTCGATTTTAGTTCAGCATAGGAGGTGAAATTTTTCAGCCCACGAAATGGTACAAATTGATAGAAAGAGACGGACTGAAATTTCTCAGAGCAATAAAGTATGTGTACTTGAATTGTTGCCTGGAGATACAGCGAATTTTCTATTTGTTTTCCTGTCGATCCATTAAGAGTAGCAAGAAAACGAATGTGGCATATACAGGTCCTCTGTCAGAAAGAGAGAAAATTGTTGCCCTGTATGAAAATAGAGTATCAGCTGGTGATGGAAAAGTCGTTGGAAGAAAAACGTCAGTAGTGTGAAGTTGATTTGATTCGAGCGTCAAGCATTCAGTGAGTAATGATATCGCTTCGACTCACATTCTAGGAAGGAAGGAATACAGTCGATTCTCTGTCTTCATTTATGCATGTGTAGAATAGTGTAATTCTTTTCAGCCGAACTTTTCTTAATTTTCGTTAAGCAGATATAATTTGCGTAACTGTTACTGGAATTTTTTTCTTCTAAGTCGATAATTTTATTCCAAATGACATGTATAATTTTGAATATTGAGTGGATAAAACTCATCCAATTGTATAGCTGATTTAGCCGTTTAGTTTAAGTGTCATGTAATGGCTTGGAGAGAAGGCTTTGAGGAACTTTCATACTACCCTTTTTCAGATATTCTTAATTATATGCTAGCTACTGTTAACGATGTTCAGCAGTAAAGCTGACAGTCTTGATTCGTAGTCATTAACATAGTGGTACTTGACGCGCTATATCACTTCTTTATACTTACTGAAGCTTCACCAATAAACGCAATTGGTACGTAGGTAGCAATTGTTCTAATGAAAACTACTCTTTCGTGAAAATGTCGTAGTTAATGTATCAAGATAGTAGTAGTTGACATTCATTGATCGTTAGAGAGCATTGAGCTGCTGTTCGTTCGTAAGTTTATGTTCTTCCGCTTTTCCTCTGATTTCTTAAATGGATTTTTGTTTCCTGTGCCTTTTGTTTGGTTGACCGATATTTTTTTAGTAAAATGCGATCGGGAGTCGAGGAGAAAACAGTCAATGCTCTGCATCTTCAATGACAGGATAACCCAAGGAGGCGAAAGTGGGAGAGAATGGGTTGGCTTGAATTCGGAGCTTCAAAGCGAAAGGGGAGGAGAACGACATCTCTTGTTATCCAACAGCTTATCTAAATTAAAGATCTGAATCTTAGGTTCGCCATAGTGCCTTGTTTTTGGAGTCCGTAAATGAATTCTTCTTCCTGTGACTGTAGGCAGAGCGGCTCCTCCTCTTTTGTGAGCTAGACGCTGTTTTGTGTTTTATAGCCATTCTTATTCCCCCTGCCAGTGCTCTTATATGTTGGGGGGCTTCTGCCCCCCACTCCACTCTGACTGCCTTCCTCATCCACGACATCCTACTAGCAGCGACTAGAAAATATTCAAAACATTGTATGCAAGGAAGCCAAGGCAACATCCTTATTTTCATTCCGTAGAAGATGCTCGCGGGATGGAGGGAGTAAGCCTACATAGAGTACGATGACGCAGGCCATCTAGCACGCTGGGCCATAAACCCGATTTAATCAACTAAACAGTCTACAGTCATTTGTAAATAACCCGGCAGATGTCGTCGAGTACTGCCAGGCACACTTCTTAACTTGTATTACTCAACGCTGCAACAGAAACAGCAGAAGCATCTTCATTCGCCTTCCTCTTTTGAGTCTGTGAATTTGCTTTGTCCTTCCACAATTAATTTATTGTCTTACGTAATTATTCGCGGTTGTCAGTTATGGGTTACCAGTTGCTTGCGTTGTTTGATTAACAACTGTTGCAATTCTCTTCGTTGAAATATTTCTGAGTTCAGTTTGAGATGTGAAAATAGTGGGAGGCAGGAATAGTATTGACAACGCGAATACACTCACTAGTTAAAAAAAAAAAAGGCTTTATATAGACTGTTACACAATGAAGAGTTTTTGTATTAGTTCCTCATAATTATTGTAGAATTAAGGAAGGAAATAAATTTGAATTCCTCATTATAATGTTCTGTCAGTAACAGCAGGTTCCTGAGTGCTTAGAATTTTTCTTTACTTTCTCTCCAAGAAATATGGGACTTCTCTAAATTTTCTGTCCGTCTGGTAGGAAGATTGTGACTTCAATGAAAATAGACATAGAGAAACTTACTTCACATTTGAAACTGATTTAGCCAACCGTTTTCCATGTTGGGCTACAGATTTTCGTTATAGTTGTCCTATATACATGTATGAACATACTGTACTCGGAATTTCAGTATTCCTCACCTTCACATATGCATAGTATTGTGTCAAGTACCATGCTTCATCGGTTTTTCCCTTACACGCACGCGAGTACATTGTCAGTGGGATAACGATTGATTGAAATGTATTGACGTCTTAAGTAAGCTTTTAAGACGGACCCTACAGTTTTTGGTAAAGTGGTCTCCGAACTAGTGGTGCGCGATTTCTGAACTTGAATATCGAACGTAGATTATCGTTAACAAACTGAAAATTAAATTATCGAAAAATCGTTCAAATCTTATCATACCGTAAAGTCATTAGAAATTGAATATCGCATATGTCGGAGATTTAATGTCATCCTACAGTGCGGTCGATTCCAAAAAAGCTGGGCAAAAGTAAAAAACGCAAGTGAATGATCTGAAAATATGTACTAGGTTTTTTTCTGGGGGGGGGGGGGGTCGGTTCCTCACAATCTTGACCGAAAAAGAATATTTTTCGAGGTTAGTTTTTTGGAATGCTAAACCTTTTTTCCCCCCATGCACACAAGAAAACCTTTTTCCTTTCTTTGACTCGAGTTCTCTACCCTTTTCTGAGAACATCCTGTATATCATACTATAGATAATTTGAAATTTATCCGAATTTGATTGATCATCCAACTGTAATTCTACTATTGTAAGAACTTTACTGTATTCTAATCTTTCGTATAGTGTTATTCGATTCGTCCAAAGTGTGGCTTAGTTCGTTGTGTAATTCTTAGTGGGGATTTCTATCTCTTGGTACGCTACATGAAAAATTATGACTGACTTCAACTGAAACATTGCACAATATGTTTTGAGTAGCTTCCTCTTCTTAGATTGTAAGGGTAGAGCTCTAAAGCTAGGGGGAGTATTGTGTGATAAAATACAATGTAATCTTTTCGTCTTTTTTCCTCTCTGAAATAAATAGAGGGAACAAAGTGAATTCCTGACGAAAGCAATTCATGATGCAATTTGAAATATTGCTTGCTCATTTGGAGTTGAGCTGAGAAGCAACTATGGAGGATATTGGGCAACATCTAACAATGTCCCTGTCGATTTATCCCTTTCCATCCTCCACAGCTTACCATTGACGTAAACACAGTACCAATTTGGTCGTATTTTCATCAGTTTCGTGTGTGCTGGAATCCTCGCATACTTCTTAAGAAGAGCGTTTTTTTTTTATTTCCCTCCCCGTTTTCTTCCTTCTTTCTTTCGTGGAAATTTAATGCTGGAAAACGAGGTATCCTAAACGTTAGCTTGAAATGAAAAATTACGTTGCTTGCGCTGCAATTCAGGTTGACATGTGGAATCCTCGATAAATGGCGAGATTTGAAAGTTCGATCGTAGTATCTTGTTCTGGAAGCTGAGATAATAAATCTATTGATCCAGCGATTTTATAAAATAATTACTGGTGTTTTCCTTCCATCTAGTCAGCTTCCTTTACTACTATTTTTATTCATACTTCGAAGACATAGTTTATATTTGATTGAGATATTACTTTTTAATAATGAGATATTATGGTAAGAAGGTTATTAATTTTTAATGTGATGTGGTAACTAGTAATGACGCGGGATCTCTGAATATCATTTTGGTGTTAGCGCAGTTACAAGTTCTCTGTCTATAAATATTCTTCGCGTCAGTTCAGAGGAGATGGTGGCAGGTACTTTAGAATTTGTAATATTTTTATGATGTGAAGCGGGACAATGTTGAGGAAGATGGTATTGGCGTACGTTCAGTGTGCGAATTATTTTTACGGGTGTGGGATGTTGTTGATAAGAAAATAACAACTTTAATATTATACAGTATACATACGCCCACATACAGACGTACAGGGTAATTTCCCCCTCATCCCCCCGTTAATTCACACTGCCTACATTGTTGGTAGTCCTGTTGGATAATACATTTAGTATAAATTGTAGAAAAATCTTCGAAAAACAAGTGACACACAAACTACGTAATATATGCACCTTTTCAATCCGGAGTAATCATTAAAACAGAATTATTGTTACAAATCTGAGAATATATGAAGGTAGTTTAGCGATATCCGATCTTTGAGTGTGATTGTTTGGTTTTCAATTAAACCCAAATGAAGGGATCACACACTTGGAGAAAGGAGTGAAAGTAACCGTATTCGGGTGTATTTTTGCCTGCCTGTCATTGTTAATCAACGAAGACATTCATTGAGGTCCTGTAGTATCACTAAGAGATCCTCGGAAACGCCTTGCGAGCATAGTATACTCCAAAATTTCAGTAATTTAACTAAGTTTAGCAATGCTATCAGCATAGTGACCTCTCTACGAGATACAGTTGTAAGTTCGTATCCATTTTTTGATACAATGCTTTTGATTAATTTGAGAGAATGAGATATGAAGAACTATCCTACTATGGAAAACAGTATTGATTTAAACGTAATAATTAATGCTTTCGAAATATATTTTGTTTGAGCGGTATGGCAGTTCGAAATAAGTTGTTAGTATTTTCCGAATAATCAGCTTTGTTTTTTTTTTAGTGGGATCATAGGTTGAAGAGTGAGTGTATACGATGCTGTTGTGTTTCATTCGTAGAAATAAATACAATTTATGCGAGGAGATACTTGTATTCCTTCCTGGAAGGTGTATTTTATTTACTTGTATTCCTTCCTGGAAGGTGTATTTTATTCGGAAACTGAAGCTTTTTTCCCTCCCGTTCCACCTCGGTCAGAATTGCGCCTCGCTATCTATGGAGCAGCAAGCCTCCTCTCTCCGATTTGAATATTTTCCGGAAGACTTAATGAGAGGTAGAGTGCGTGTCTGTCCTCGAGGCGAGGGTCGTGTTTTCGTATTCTGTTTGTTGTATTATTGAAAAGCTCCCGAGGTGGAAGAGAGAGCTTAAGAAGCATGCAAGCTCAGCAGCTAAGTGAGCGCTCAGCAGACAACTTTGTTCCTTGTGCAAGCTTTTCCGAGATATGTTCTTATTCTGTGTGCGGAGAACACTTTCATTCCGGCAAGTTTTTTCTTTTCTTTATTTTATTTTGCTAGTTGAAACTGTGCATTCTGATCTCCCAGCTGTCTCTTTTCCCCTGTTTTGAAAACTTCTTTCAAGAATATATTGCTACTTTCCAGATCTTGAAGATGACTCACATAATTTCTCATATTTGACACCAATGGTGTTCATATTTAATCGGAACAGGTTTGCGTGACTACAATTTGTTCATGTCTTTTATTGAAAGCCATTCGGAATGCTGAAGTATTCTGGTTTTTTTTTGTCTTGGAACATGTAGGAATGCATATTAAGGTTACTGTGTTGCACACTGATTTGTATTTGCTGTTTTTATGGCTGTAGAACGATCATTCCTGATTAAACGTAATTTTTTTATGGTCCATTTTTAGTAAACATTGACTTTGGTCCGTCACGATGATGTGAGTGCAGTGCAATTAAAATCTACATTCATGCCCCAGGTGGGATTCGAACCCGCAACCTCATGAACGACGGCCCAGCGTCCTAGCCCACACGGCTACCGAGGTCGACAAGGATTGTTTCTAGTTTAGTTTTCAATTTATATGCCTTGTGAAAAGTGTGTAAGAGGTACCAAAATACAATGCTAGTCGGTTTCGTTTCAATTAAAAATGTATCCTGAATATCTCCTCTCTCTCTCTCTCTAACACACACACAGCACACACCTATATATATAAAACATATTTAATTTTTCAAATTTATAAAAATGAATCATTTACTACCATCTTAATACTAAGTTCAACGAATCGTTTCGTAAAAATTCATGGAGAACATTCCGTACCATTTTAGTGTCTGTGACATGTTGATAATAAGTTTTGTATTGTTGCGTTTAACATATATGGTCTCCTATTCTCGTTTCCCCCCCCCCCCTTCCTCTATCGTCTCTTTTGTTTGTTGCGCAAATCAAAGATTAGCTGCGATCCAGTTGTTTGAAGTTCTCTCCCATTGCCATTCTCTATGGGTGTTTGTGATGTCCAGCTGCTGTATTTACGATTCAAGGTTCAGCAATGCGGCTGGACATGGGAATGCACAGCAATGAAGGATTCATGAGTTTTGCAGTGAATGCTTTGCGAGTTTTGTTGTGTGCCATGAAGCCGATCTCGTTCAACTGATTGTTCTGCGTACCTCACACTCATACACACATATATATGTGCCTTACATTATGTTTATTTGGGATTGATGTGTAAATGGACTTTCCATCTTTTTCGTGTATCTGGCATGTGTCTGAAAACTTGTTTACATTCATTCAGAATCTATGGAAAACAATAGGGTGTAATGGCGTCGGTATTTTGGTAGATATTCGTGGAACTGTATGACTGATCGTTTCTTTTACGACCGATTTGAACTCTGTATTGACTCCTCTGTTGGTTACTAAATTACTGTCGTTTTAGTGTCCCCCCTGCCCCCTAATGTTTCTGGAATATTTAGTGGAGTGTATAAGTTTATCCAAGGTAACTTCAAAGAGATCAAGAACATCATGAGATTCTGGGAGGACGAGAGAGTACTTGGTAGTGTGTGTAGAGTATAACTAATATGCCTACCCGTTGGCACGGCCTAAAGGGTAGGTGGCGTGTAATTGCATCTGTTAGGTTACATGCTGCTTGATTCTTTTGCATCTTCGTTTCCTTGTTCCTGCAAACGTTTTGGAAAGAAGTTCCATGTTGAAGAAATATTTCATATAGTAATGTGAACTGGTAATTTTTTTAATGTGTGAATAATTACGTGAAGCGTTTATCATGCCTTGACAATTCTAATACGTAATATAAACACTACTTTGTGAAATAATTCGACAATATATTCTGACTGCATTGCTCCTGTGAAAGGACCTAGTACAGTTTAAATGTCTTACTTTAATCTTTGGGATTTACTGAAAACTTCTATTTCGAAGCAAGATCGCACCTCTCTGTCAGAACTATAGGAAGCTGTCAACACAATTATCAACAAATTCTCTGTTGTATCTTCGAGAACTTGCAACGAGATATGGATGCCTGTCTACACGGAGACGAAGTCCCATTTCCAGCATTTATTGTAGTAAGTATCTTTGTAATTACCGTACGTGTGGTCTCTTGCTATTTGCAGTTGTTTGGCTTGTCCTGTAGTCTCGTTAAATTGTGTTGAAGAACCTTAGAGGAGGAAAGTTCCGCATATTCGAAAGTTTTGAATGGTTATCTTTTATATTCAGTAGTTCAAGGCTTGCAACTGTCTGATTAAGTGCTTAACCAGGAGATTCCATAACGAAGAACTCTTTGCGTGTTGTAGTACAGTAGTCTGTTAATAAATATTTCTAAGTGAAGATAAAATAATATTTCTTTTACGGTTGTTTCTGCAGACTAAACGTCGGTACATCATCGTATGTGTTTTGCAACAATTCGTCATAGTTGATGACAAGTGTGTTGAGTTCCTTCTGACTTCTTTTTTAACGAATGATATGATGTGCAGCAGGCAGCCACGTCTGAAAGTTGTCTGTTTCATATCTTGATCCATCTGGCTGAAGCTTAATAGAGGAGTAGACAATGAGAGATGAGTAGAACGAATGAAATGTGTGTTGTGTTCTTATGATAACATAGGAAGGTGTGGACCAAAATGGACATGTTTCGTCAGTGTCAGCCAAATGCATTAACGAGACAGGAGTGTTAAATAGCTGACGTGAAGGAACTCTTTCTTTCCTCTTAAGAAGAATAGGATGAGAACGATCCTCGGATGTCAAGTCCACAACAGACGCTGCCTTCTTGGTTAGACTTCTTTTAGACTTGACGATGCTTAATCTCATTCAAACCCAGTGCTTTACTTTTAATCTCACGTTTCATTAAGAAACTCAGTTGGTAATTAAAAAAGAAGTGTCTGGTTAATTAGAGAAAAAGGGTGAAAAATTATTTTAGTCTAATGAGAACAATTAATTAAGCATCTTTCATGTTGGGAGGAACGGAGCAATGTCCACGGAGTAATACACGTCAATGCAGCTTTTAAAATTGCTAGTCATAAATCAGACTTCAAAATATATTATCGTTTTTTGCAGGAAACGCTTTTTCCTCTATGATGATAAAGCCTTGAACGTGTGTCGCTAATAATTCGTCTGGGTGAGGACGTAGACAACTTTTCCCTTCATTTTTATGTATGTCATAGCGTAGCAAGGATTTTGGTGCAAGGGACTATACTAATAGTAAATAATAACAATTGTGTGTAAATGTAATTTTATTCATGGAATATGTAATTATTTTTTGTTTCTAAATTGCTTAAGTTCTAATGAAACTAAGAGGGGTTGTAGTGTCGTTTCTCAAATTCTATAGAGTGTTATGCTTTAGGTCAATTCCTTGAACAGTGTGTTCTTTATATACTGTCGCGCAGAATAAGTGTTACATGAATCCAAAGTGCAGAAAAAAGAACGATTTTGGATCTTCGGGGTTTCGGCTCCAATGAATTCTTGCGATTTCGGTCGCAGATTCGGACTTCGTTATTATGATGCATCTTTAACTGTGATGCCGGGATGGTAAATTATGAGTGGTCCTAGGCAATACTTTCCCCATCCTCTGCCTACCTCATCCCGTCCTCAGTCGAAAATGACAAAAGGCTATAAATAAAGCCGATTTACTTCAATGTATTTGAAACTCCTTTTAAAAAATAAAGAAAGAAAGAAAGAATAAGTTGTGTATTTGATTATTTTCTTGTCCAAACGGATAGGAACCTGTTTTTCTCAACGTCCTTTAATTTTTCTCAAAGCAAATGAATCTGGGAAAGGAGTTTCAATGTTTTACAGGAGGAGGAGGAGGAGGACACCTTTTTTGTTCTCTCCTTTTAACAATGCAATGTTTATTGCGTATTGACCGAACAAACGGTCACATGGCAAAGGGTAGGAACATGTGTGGACAACTGGGCTAGTGATGGGGAGGGTTAGAGCAGACAAAATGCTGTCGATTATTTGTTTTCCTTTTGTCACTCCAATATATGTATTAGTGACTGAATATTATATGACTGGTTTCAAAAGCACTAGTTTTGCAATCCATCTACAACTCAGCAATTTTTTTTCTCTCTCTGATCCTGTTCTCCGTCTCTACCTTTCTCAACACTCCAAAATGTAGAGTTAAAAAGAACGATAGAAGACTTATCGTTTGGTAGCCGAAAAATATCCCCCAAAATACGTACGAATTAGAAAAGAGTACGTTGATGTGTCCCTGCCCCAGATATCCTAGATCCGGATATCGAAACTCTGATCCGGATCCCTTTGGCCATCCCTACTTAAAAGGGAACTTCAATTCGTTAGCGTTCTATGTTTATTTCAGAAGAAACTGGTTCCAACCTCCTCAAAAAGGAATTAGTTCTCTGGATCGCATTCTTATGGACTCGTTCGTCCCGAAGTCTTACTAGCTGTTTGATAAAATCGTACTACTTGAATGTACGTGTAGTGCAAAGACGTGAGGATTGTACTGTGACTTCATGGTTCACTTGATTGAGCAGGATGTCCAGCGGTCTGGAAAACTGATAATAATAATAATAATAAACTGAAAAAAGTCAGGGAATTTAGTTGGTCAGGGCAAAGTCATCGACAAAACACGGAAATTCCTTTAAATAAGAGAAAAGTCATGGAATTTTAAAATTTCTTCGAGTTCTGACGAATTTGTGGAGGTTTCTGCTCAAGGAGTGGAGCATATACTTGCAGGAATTTGTGTTCAAGCTACAGACGGTCCGTCACTTCTTACTTTGAGCCTAACCAAAGCTGTTTCATATGTTGACCGTGCCTTCGCGTATAGAAGGTGAAATTAAGGGTATTTTTATATCCTTTCCTTTAAATAAGTGTGTCGACGACAACCTGGAAGAAATGTAATTTTAGTTTGAATATGTTTTGTTGTTGTTACTACTCACTGAACACCCTGTTAAGGTAAGGTTGTATTCTATCCCTGCTACCCACAGCACTTCGTTTTGCTCTTTTTGTAGAAACCAGAACTTATTATATGGGTCTTAATATGTGTAAAAATCCGCTTGTTCACGTCTCTCCACGCTTAAAGTGGACGACATGTTAGAGCTTCTATTCTATCAACAATCGCGGAGGCTCCGTTTCGTTGATTACATTTTATTCACGCAAGCACTACTTTTTATAAAATAGGTTAGCAACACTGACAACTGGAGTGCTTAGGTACAGGAAAACTCAATACTTTTCTATGATTGTGTCGATAACGTCCATGCCAAGTTTGGCGCCAAGTCTAACTGAATAGTAGCAGTTGGAACAATTGGTTATTTTTCAAAGATGAGTTGGCGACACTGAACTATTACACTCATCAAAACTTGCGATGGCGCTGAGCTAGTCTAGCCAATACCTTTCAAAGGACACTTTGTAGCTCTTGAGATTTAATTTCTGGACACGGACGGTTGGACACCATAAGGTTCCTTTTGCTGTAGCTGTTCTATCAATTTTATGTATCCAAAAGATGTAAACGATTGTAGATGTAATTTATAATGACATGGCCTAGTGTGTTTTGTTTCTCTTTGTATTCTGAAGTTATTATTCTGTACTTTGTTAGCAGTGAGCACGGTTGAATTCCCAGCGTACATGCAAGCGGGGGGAAATGTTGTTCGTCCATTTTTGCGGTTGCTAATTTTGTCTTGTAAAATAGCATGAACGATCAGATGACTCGCCGAATGCAACCTTTTACCCTCTTCTCAACCCACTCTTATTAAATTATGCTCTTCTCTGTTTCGACATCAGCTTTTCCCCAACCCCCATCTCTCATTGTCCCTTTCGAGCTCTATCATCGATTGATTTCGATGGAATGAGCAGTTAGAACGTGCTGGCTTTTCCCGATTGACCCGTCTCTGAGCCCTATAGGCTGACATGCTAATGAGACACACTAACCGCCAACTGACTAGAGAACTGTCTCGTCCCTCTCGCTTCTTTTATCTTTTCAAGTTGTTTTTCGCTCACTGGGATACATTTCATTTTCTCCGATGTTGATACCAACTTTAATTGCAAGTATTCGGCTTATTTTTAACTAATGAAATAAGCTCTTCCTGGTTTTATTTCTGGCGTTCATTCATTTATTCAGTACTACTAATTAATTATTTACAGATTGTTTATTAATTCGTGTAACTGAGAAACAGACCTGCATATAATTTTCCACACTTGCTCACAAAACCTTGACGTTTTGACACGGCAAAAATATTTTTCCTAGACTAAATTTTAACCCCAATTTTGGGGGTTCAAACTCAAAAAGTGAAACCTCGCTTATGGGGAAATCAATGTTAATTCAGTGGACCACTTTTCCCAGTCTCTATTACCAGTAAATTAAGTCAAATGGTAATTTTTGTTTATAAAATATTGTAGGATCTCTCGCTCTAAAGCATTCTCGTTTTTATAAAATGTAATACCATACCCCCACATACTCCACCCCCATGTGGAAGCGAGGAGGGCTTACAACACCCATTAGGCTATGAATTTTGTAATCCAAGTTTCAATTAAATTGTTAATAAGTATTGGATATTACGTTGCTGAAGGTCCCTATTTAAATAAATAAATAAATAAATAAAAACAATACCATACTCTATCTCAGAAACGGTTAGTGGGCGTTAGAGCATGTGTTCAACTATGTAATCTGGAATGCAGTTTTCAGTTAATCAGCTTACAGCTATCACTGATTTATCTTACCAAATGCCTGTATTTAACTAAACAAAGTAACATACCCCACCCCATAAGGAATAAATGGGAGCTAGAGCATGCGCGGTTGGAATGCATGTTTCAGTTAATCAGTTTACAGCAATTACACCTTTATCTTACCGACTGTCCGCATTTAACAAAACAGTGTGCCATACTCCACCCCATATGAGGGTAAATAGGGGCTAGAGCACCCGTGTAAATGGGCATTTTTCGTTTTGCTAAATACGGAACTTGGTTAAGATGAATTTATGTTTACTGTTAGCTGATTAACTGAAACTTTCTTTAGAAATTTCCATGTATGTTCTTACCCTCTTATAGTGTTGAAAAAATATTTTTTTAAAGTAATTTTTTCACACATCAAATGATTCCTTGCTTTACGCTGCAGATAATCAATGTATTCAGTAGGATTGGAGTTAAGCTTTCATACATTCGTCCCAGTTTACTTTTCTTTCGTTTACTTGTAGAGTTACGAGGCAAAGAATGGGATAAATGCATTCACTGCCACATTGCTATACTTCCTATATCTTCACCCTGACTAATATAAGAAATCAACTAAAAATATATGCACTGAAGTTATTTGGTATATTTTGTATTAAAATACTAATAAACCTCCAGGAACTGAAGAAATATTTGGAACTATAGGAAGAATTTAAGTTTCTAGAGATAATACAACTTCAAAGACATCTTTGCTATAAACTAAAAAAAACTCGGAATTCTTACCGAAATATGCTCTTATCCCGTATATACAATACATTAATTTCTAATTGCAGTATTATTCAAGGAAGATATCTATTTTTGATCGTAATTACCGTCCGGAAAAATCAATTATCTTTAGCTCAAAATTCCGGGAAATAACCTGCTTCTATTCAAGGACAGAGATATGTTTGGGTTTACTAGTACATTGTTTTTGAATTTAAATTTAATTTTTAAGGCCTTAGTTAATTTTGGCTCAGGGCGGATGGATGATGATATGAATTGGTGAAATGAAGAAAGTGGGAGGAAACGGGAGAACCCCGAGAAAACCAACGCACACGGTGTTTGTCCACCACAACGCCCACATGGCATGACCAGGGCTCGATCCGACGACCCCTAGTGCAAGAAGTGAGCGCTCTACCAATTGAACCACCGCAGTCCCGCCAGTATTAAAACACTACGCATTGCCCCCTCATGCTCCGGACTGCAAGGCTCGCCCCATACTGTAAGAATATATACAGATAGAAACAGTGTACCAAAAACATTTTATGTTACATGCGTATTTCAAAAGAGTTGCATAATGAATACTCTTGTAAACAAGCAGCTACATATAGGCTTCTTCTAACGAGTCTGTTACAATAGTGTTCTGAGAAGTATTATTTCAAAGGATATCATAACGTAGGAGGCCATTTGAAAAATTGAATTTTAAAATAAGGTGGCAACGCTGACAACTGGGTATTTGGGTACAGGGAACAACCACACTATGTTTCAGTTGTGTCGAATATGTATACTCAAATCTTGGTGCAGATACGTCGAACTGAATGGTAGTAATAAATATTTAATTCTTAAAATTGATTGACAACATTGTCAAGTGTGGGACCTGAAGTACCTCTATGACGAGTCCCAGTACGTATATACAAAGTTTGGTCCTAGTACATTCGGCGATATGGAAACAGATAAATAAAATATTTTCTAAAATTGGTTGGCAACACTGACAACTGCGGCACTAGAAGTACCCACATGAACTGGTCCAGTAGCTAATGCGCATGTCAAATTTTGTGTAAATCAGTGCGGATACATCCAACGGTAAGAAGTATGAAATCTAGATTTTTTAATCGTTTGACAACCCTGACAAACTACGGCGCCTGGAGTGTCTGTATGACCTTTCCCTGTATCTAATGAACATGTATGTCAAATTTAGTGCAAATCAATGTTCACGTGTAAATTTGTATTTGTAAGGCACCCAAAACTTTCTTCTATTGTGTTGAAAGATGTTTAAGCTAAGTTTGGGGCAGATACGGTATGGAAAAGGTTTTATACAAAGTGATTTTTTTAAAGTTGGCAACACTGAGAACAAGGAAACTCAGAAAATCTCAGAGATACAAAAAACTATTTTCAATCTCGGGTTTATGTTGTATTTCTTCTTAATTACCTATATAAATATAATTCTTGCTTAAAGAGACGTTAGCAATATTACAAATTGTTGCCCTAAAGAAAAAAAAATGATTTTTTAATAATAAGAAGTTTTAGAGAAAAAAAACGAACGTTTTTATTTCTATTTTCAACACTACCCCCTTATCGTGTGTAGTATGGTACTTGGTTTTGTTTACCGAAAATACCGGGGTTCAAAGTGTAAAGCGAATGAGTCATAAGCAATTAGACTCTTTACCAGGATTTTATATATTTCGATCAAATGTGAATTATACAATCTTTGGATCATAAATAGCCTATTCACCGCAACCCAAATAAACCGGAAATACCGGGTTTCAAGACGTAAGGGGATGGAGTCATAAGCTATTAGACTTCTATACCGCGATTTGAGCGTGTAAATAAAAAAAAAACTTAATTAAATTAATAAGTATGTGTATAAAAAGTGGGCTCCACAGTGTAGTGGTTAGAGCCTTGGACTCATGTCCGCGTGGTCCCGGGTTAAATTCCCGGCTGGAGCACTTTTCGGCGTCCACCCAGCGTGGTGAGCCAAACTAGGGAGATGTGAATGAAGACGTGACGACCACTTGGTCTAGAAAGCCCCTGATACACCTGTTCGTGGTCAAGGTGACGCGTAACGCTGACCCCGCGGCCGTGATTCAGGTGAACACAGTTCCACCAAGAGCGGACAGATGGCGTTGGAGGCAGGCTCAGGACCTATCGGTTTGTAACGCCTGTGATTATTATTATTATTATGTATAAAATATTTAAAAAAAATAAAACAATACGGCCGAGAATCGGACCCAGGTTCCCGGATCAGCTGTCTGATACTCTGACCAACACATTAATGCGGCAACTCTCCAGCTGCCGCTTGTCAGTGTGGCTTATGCGATGGTGCTTCACGCCACCCCACTGATGACTCCTTGTTGCGTATACTTTCTACTTTGAATGACTCTTGGGTCAACTTGTTGCCAGTTTTCGATTTTTTTTCTTTGGATAAATAGTATGAAGCAGTGTTGCCAGATCATCGGATTTTTGTGTAAGAACTACTATCTTCTGTGGCAACGGTGTTTTCCCAAGAAAGTGCCTAAAATTTTAGTATTTTTAGCTTTTCATGGATTTAAAATTAAATTTGGTGGTAGAATGATTTTTTTTTAATGTCTACTTTCTGATCAATAACTAATCCTGTTGGCTTGATTGCATGTATACTATAAGTTAAATAGAAAACCAGATGCTTTGTTTCCGCAATACCTTTTTTGACTGTACAACATTCATTGATCACTTATATTACTTAGGTATGTTTAGTCATTGATTGTAGTAGTGTGGAGAGGAATAATAGCAGTAGTAGTTTGTGTATAGAGACTGCAAGTGAACACTTCGTCGCAAAATTGGAGTGTCGGAAATCTGCTGTACACAATATGTACCTGTTGCGTTATGAGGTAGATTGGATTAGCTCTGTAATATTCAATCATTAGAAAAAGATTGCTCAAAGTCGTGTTACATTAACTATTTGGAATTGAGAGATCTTTTCTATAACAAAATCAAATAATTAAGAAATCTTGGAATGTTTAACTTCTTTTCACAGTCCAAATGCCTAAATCTTCTGCATCATTTTTTTTTGGAAATCTGCAAAATATCTTTCTCGGAACTTATTGAAACTAGTTCTTCCTTACGGGTCCTCGACTTAGTTACATCCTCTGCTAGAACGATGGTTCAACTCAATCGAAAACATACAGAGAAGAAGCGGATGGACATTAACTGTAAGCTGTCTTACTTGGAGTAAAGTATGGAGTTAAAGTAATTGCAAAGCAATGATCTCTAGAGTTAGATGGCAGCACTACAGCCGTATGTCTGCAATATATTTTTTCGTTGCAAGAAATTCTAATGCTGCTGCTATAAATTCAAGCTTAGAGAGCTCAAACTTTCCGAGATTAAACTTCATAACCATCTCAGGAGACTAATTCGTACCGTTTTATAAATTTTCTTTATTTTTCTTTGTTAAAAGAGCTTTATTGTTGTAGGTTTGGATATTCACAGCAATTAATCGTCCCGGATTGAACCCTTGAATTGGTTACGAACTTCCTTCTCTGGAAGTTTAAACTCTCTAGGCTTGAATTTTCAGGAGCAGCTTTGCAATTTCGTACAATGATAAATAACATTAGACAGATACGGAGGTAAAGATCGTTGCTATACACTAACCTTAATTTGAAAGGATAGACTGACATTTCATTCGAAGAATTGCAGACATCAAAATGAATATATCCGGCGAGTGAGTTGGATGGAAAATTGGATTAAGAAAAAAAAAAACTAATCGATTGATGGCTTTGTGATGATCTGCCTTTATATAAGAGTGCGATGTTGTTCTTTTTATCTCGCTCTTTTAGTTCAGGCAAACAGGTTTATTCTTTAGTGATGGGCGTAGTGTAGAAAGGTAATTGCCCTGAGTCCAGTCATTTCGCTTGGGGCGCTTCATTAGCAGCACCCGGCCACCAGAAACATTGGAAACCGCGAGTTCCCAGCCGCAACGTAATGACTTTATTTGGCTTTACACGGAGCTCTTTGCTGTGGTACTGTACTTTAATGAAGAAAAGAAATCACATGAGTGTTCCTTGTTATTGGTTGAACAGCAGTGGTCGTCTTTACACTCTTGTAAATTCACTCATAAAATAGTAGATTGTGTAGGCAGTTTTTGTAGACTATGAAAACAGGTAACAAAAGACAAATCGAAGGCCTTTTCTACAAGAGGTGTTGGTAGCTATAAAAATTTGGTTTAAAGTATGTTACGGAGAGAAAATTTACCTCAATGTGAACTCTTTTTCAAGGATTAGGTATACTATTTTTATTTTATTTCTCTGGTTTAAATTGGTGAAGCCTCCATTACTACTGTATTGAAGCTACATAGGCATTCATCTACATAATTTAAATCTTTTCAAGTTATTTTTCCATCTTTGATCTCTTATAAACAACAATATAGTATAAACTAACATTTGTATGAAATGTTATATTAATAGACTTCAGACCATGTTAAGTTTTTGCTTTGAACGGTACTCACGTCCGTGGGAGAAACGAAGAAAGCGATCTCGCCTTACGCAAGGCTCAGTCCTGGCATTCACCTTGTTAAACTCCAGGAAACCAAATCAGGAGCGGTAGCAGCAGTACTCGAATGTGCATGCCTCTTTGTCCATTTGAAGTATACAATCATAACCACTAAACCTGCAGGGTTAGAAACTAAGATCTAAACAAGTTGTGACCGAGCTACCTTAGTTCAGTAGGTAGAGCGTTTGCTTTGCATTCGGAGGTCCTGGATTCGTTAGCAGCAATGTACCGTACTGACAGAGGTTTTTACATAGTTTATTTCCTCAGTTATATCAGGCAAATGTAGCGAGCGGCCGTCACTCGGTTGGTAGAGCCCTAGCTTGGCATTCGCAAGATCCTAGAAACAATCTTAACGACTTCCCATCCTGACTGAGATTTTCCCAGTATTTTTCGTCAGTCACCGTTGTGGACTACGTTCTAACATCCTCTCTCTCACCCTATTCCAGCCTGAGATGCCTAAAGGTAATACATAAATTAAAAACAGATAAGTTGTAAAAATGAAGAGGAATTAGTTTCAAACGCGCGTATTACAGTGCAGTCTGTTACTTCCTCCTTTTAGTAAATCATTGTCCTCCATTCGTTCTTGTTCTGAGGCGTTAGACCAACGTGGATTCGAGTTCCGGCTGGGGCATGCATATTTGTCTATGCTTGTTGAAACTTCAGCTTGCTGAATGGAGACGGCCAGATGCCATGAGTTACATGGTTAAGTAGTCGGTCTATAAATGTGAGTATTTTTCCATAATAATTTTCTCAGGAAACGAAAGTTCTGCTCTGAGAGTGGAGTTGCACAATTTTCTTCATTTTGATATAACTTAGTAGTAGGCCTGAGTCATCGTTGCCTGAAGGTCATAAATGAAATTCAGTTTCTCAATAACTTGATAGTACAATCAAGAATTGATTGTTGTACTGACGGGGGTGGAACCCTCGTTTCATTTTCGCTCATTGAATTACATTATTAGGGGCACGACCAAGCGTTGCGGTTGTTATCCCTCGGGGCTCAACAGTACCAGCCGAACTGTGACGGTATCGTAAGAAAACATATTCAACATGTTACCGTAAGTTTTAAGATTTTCGTTTTTGAGATTGAAAAGATTCAGTCTGGAATAACTAGTCGGTCGCACTTATTTTTATAAAAGACGGAAGATTGGGAGAAATTAAAAATGCTATGGCACAAAAGCATGGCTAAAATAAGATTCCAACTTAAGGCGGGTGTTCTTAACTTCGAGTACGTAGTTTCAACCTACTACGAATTAGCCCATTCAGTTTCAATCGAAAGGAACATTTTCCCCCCGATGACGTGTTAATCTCTAGTTTCCCGCTAATTCATGTATTAGGAATATGTATTTCCTCTCTGTACAGTGTGTAGATGTAGGTTTAAAAATGGCCAGAAAGCTATTACTCGTATTAACGTTCTCTTCCTCGATATTAGACTTTTTCCGCATTTTCTTTTTGTAATCGCTGACATAATATAATAGAATGGAACCCGGAGAGAGTACCCAAGGATGTTTGTGTTTGGTGAAGACTTCTTTCTCACTACAGTGTAGCGTTATTCCCTCTGTATATTTCAGTTACGTAATATCGATTCAGTGGCTTCTCCGACGTATCTCTTGTATGTGCACTTCTTTCTACTACCGCCGTCTCATCCATGAGTCACCGTGGCTCAGACGGTAGTGTTTGACTATGAATCGGGCGGCCCGGGTTCAAATTCCGGCGAGGACTCTCGAGTGTTCCCATGCCTGGCGCTCTGAGGTTCACTCAGCCTCCTATCCAATTGAGTAGCTACCAGAGTGTCCTTGGTACTTCGTACCGTAGTTCAAGAAAATGTGGAGCGCCGCGTGCGTATCGTACAGGGAATAGCTTTACCATACCCTTTACCACAGTCTCATCCAGCTTCATCTTTCGTTGGGTTTCTAAAGCATGCTGTACTAATCCTGATTGATTCAGTTGTTTCTGGAATGTTCTTTACATATTGTCATGATTGCATGTCCCATTTGTTCATGTATAACTGCCGATATGTCATATTTTTTATTTATGCGCATTTCTTATTCAGAATTTGAGATGAATTGCATTTTAAAGGTCTTTAGGCAACTTTGGCTCAGGCCAGATGAATGATGATGATGAAGTGAATTGAAGAAAGTGGGAGGAAACGGGAGAACCCGGAGAAAATTCATGGGGTTCACAGTCCACATGGCATGAACAGGGATCGAACCTACTACTCCTAGCACCAGAGGTGAGCAATCTTACCATTGAGCTATCGCGGCCCATATTTAGACACGACGCCGATTAATTATTTTAATTCTGGCTACTTCTGTACTTTTTTTGCATGATAAAAGCGAGGGTATTATTATTATTGTCTATTTGTTTCTAACGTTCCGTTTTTCTTTTTTAGTGTTACTGGTTCTGATGCTAATGATTTACAACTTCCCCTGCTTATATTTTCGTGACATTCTTTTGAAGGCGCCATGCATATACAATAGAAAAGCAATACTCGTATCTCGATTGATCGTTGGTATGCAGTGTAGAGTGAGACAAATATAGTCCCCGATGGTACCGAGTGAAATTTAGCGCGAACTTTAGTTTGCTGCAGCTGTCATCGTGTACAATGTTTGTTTAAGAAGGGGTTTCGGGAACAAGAGAGGGAGAAATATACCCTCTAGCATAGTGCTGTCCCCAACCACTTCATACTCTTTATTCTTCGACCCCTCCCCCACTTTTTTCTATTCGTTGCGTTGTCCCTGGCGGTGCTAAACTAACCGACCGAGCGGAGACCTCTGTTCTAATTTCCTACGGCAAACACAAAAGAGGGTAGCCTGTGTGATGGCCGCCCGGAACTGCCGGTTAGCGAGGCGCTGGATGGATGAACGAGAGTTCTTTGTGTACAGTCAATTCATTTACCCAACCCACATACCGCCAGTGGTTCTGCATGGGTTTTGTCGCGTGGCAGGCACTACTAACGTGTATAGTATTGGTTAATGTACCTGCTCTTATGTATTCCAAGTTCACTTTACGCATGAGATAATAGGTGTTATCAGGTGTCCATTTCCTCTCTTTCCTGATTAAAGATCTTTTTTGTAATGCATAGAGTAACTAGCTTGTAATGTACTATTTTATGAACTAGCAAATTGCGTTGACATTCTCTATTTGTACTTCGTAGAAGCAGGAGTGTAGCAATTAATAATACCAAATTGGTAGCAGGCTTGAATTTATTATTTACCTGTCTTGAGAAATTTTATGTATGTTTACAGCCGTGCAACAGAAACATTCACAATTTAACCAAATTTACGTAGTGGAAGCGTGCTTGCCTCATAGCTGGGGCTTGTGGAATCGAATTCCAGGTAGTGATGTTAATCTGCTCGACTCGAACGGCGAGTCTGCTCGAGTTAGACGGTGGGTCTGTCAGCAGCAACTCGGCTGTCGGCTCGACTGGAGCACCTTTCGATCACCTACTCGACACAACTCGAGGAAGTACCGAGCCGCGATTCGAACAGATACAGCTGACCTCGGTAACAGTGTGGGCTAGAGCGCTGGGCTGCCGTTCATGAGGTTGCGGGTTCGAATCCCTCCTGGGACACATTTGGTTGTGGAGTTTAAGCTGCATTGCACTCATAATCCTGATGAGCGTTATGCTTTGTCCAATGGCTTATACTGACTGACCTTTAAGAACGAAAAAGGGATCGCTGAAGTGCAGCCAATTATGGGCACAGATTTTTGGATTATTATATTTTTGTGTGTGGAAGCAGCAGATGGGAAACAGGAACAAGAACGAAGCTCTCCGATTGTTTCTTGACATATTTCGTGGGATATCGCTCGTACGAAGTTCACCCGCCATAAGCCTGTGGACAAACTATAGTCAACAGTAACTAATTTTTTTTTACCAAAGTTTATCGAGCGGGTATTGAGCACCGAGTCGTTGACATCTCTAATTCCAGGCCGTCCTTTAGGTCTCCCGGTCCATTAGGTAAATAGCGGGATGGAGGGCTCTTAACTTTATGGTTCCTTCTCCCTTGGATACAGGAAAGTGGTAGACGTTTGGTGCCGATTATGAAGCGATTTCGCTTAGCTGAGCTACGATGCTATGTTTTAATCTGAACTTCTGCTTTGCCGAATGGTTAACTGTCGCCTTGTCGGTGCGAGCGGTTTCCGCTACTAAACCCAACTTTTGTGTTGACTCATCATCATAATGCTAACTGGAAACTACAAGTCGATTCGGAAGCTTGTTAATTTTCCACTATCCTGTAGAGTTTTTAGCGATCCCTCTAACCTTACCCGCACTTACCGCCCTCGGAGAGGAGCAGGAGAAATGCTATGAATGCAACATAAACATTGGATTCTTTTTTACAAGAGCACTATATTAAGTCATAAAATATGAAAATTGGCATGAAGGTGCAGTGCAGCATATAATGCAAAAACAGTGACAATTAAATATTAATATAGGCTGAGTTATTTCCATGGGATGTCAGTAGCCGTTTTATTATTATAACTGAACATGCCAGTAACGGACGGCCTAGGGCATTTTGAAATAGGTAAAGGAGCAATCCACAGAATCCGAAGAAAAATGAAGACCTATTGACGGTTGACTTTTTGTGGAGTTTTGAGATTGGGTTACGCTATTCTTTGTGTTTTACCTTTGTTTTTTATCAATAGGCTCTTAGACTATACCATTGAGGTTAAAATGGTTCTAGCGTGTTCTCGAGGAGATAGATAAATGATGTAATTCAACATTATGTATCTCAAACAGAACTGTCACTTTTTAAAATTCTAAAATCTATTTGTTGCGATCTTTTGCTATTAAAAGTCCAGTTTGCTGCTCTTTCTCTTTCTGTGAAAAATCTATTCCGTAACCGGTTATGTCTTGGCGGTTCATGGATCTACCCTGGAAGAAAAATTGGATAGGCAATCTTAAATTCCGCAGATCAGCTCTAAATGGAATTTTGTAATCCTAAAGGGGCCGTTCGAACTCACTCATTAACATATTTTATTTTTCTTTCTTTCCCGCACACTTGCTCTCATAGAAAATGCCTTACATTGGATTGTGTATGTAGTTTGGAAATTCGATGAATCAATACCAGGAATGTTAACATGTTCATATTAATAAAGGGAAGATTTTATCTGTGTATCACGGAAAGAGTAACAATTTCCCACACATGGGAATCGAGCAATTTATTGATTACCAGAGGAAACTTGAATAGAAGTGATAATAGCTCCAGTTCGTATTTAGAATACTATTCATAAAAATAACTGAGAGTTTAGCCCAACCGCAAACAAATTGGAACAGAAAGTCTGACAACTGTTTATTTATGAACAAGGTGTGATAAATAGGATGGAATGAAGTTAAACAATGCTACACCTGTAACAAGGCCGCCATCTTGGAAAATGGACGCCTTAAAGGAATAGTCGGGTAAAAATAATCGTAATTTTAACCCTACCCGCTTATTTGTCTTGCTTTTTGATATAATTGTTGACCACCATGCCGATGGTTTGTGGCAACGCTTACAGGCTCTTTCGAAATAGTCTAGTTAGCTCTACAATTTATCAAAATATAATTGAGATAACATTTAACCTCTGGCCAAGAAATCGCGACAAACTGTCCCCTCTCGTAGACTTGTATGTGCGTAAGTGTCGAAAACAGCAAGTAGACAATCAGGAAACAATTGTATGCTCCCTCGACGTAGCTTAGTTAGCTGTACAACATATCACCTCCTTACCCCTGAGCCAAAAATCACGACAAACTGTCCTCTCTCAGATATATCCATGCGGATAAGTGCCGAGAACAATAAGTTGCTGATGTTTTCAGGAAAAGATTATAATCACTTTCGCAGAAGCTTAGATAGCTCTGCATAATCAAAAAGAAAAATGGTTGAGGTCCGGAAATCATAAAATACTGTTCTCTTCCATAATCTTCAACGTTCAAGTGCCGAAAACCCCACCGCGCCGATGTTTGGCAGAAAAAAAAACAACCTACAAATAAATTACTCAGGCAGAAGACTGTCTTCATTTCGTACGTTTCAATTGATCACGTTGTAGCTACGCAACACATGGAGAACGAGCATTTTTATGCTGTTTCCATAAGTAGAAGATTGGTCTCAGAAAGCATAAAACGATAAAATAATTGGGAAGTTCTACTGTGGAAGCCTTATGACTACAGTGGCGTTGGTAAACTTTATTCCATCATTTTTATCGTGCTTTTTTTTTCATAAGAAAACAGTTTTCATACTTTTTGTTCCAATTTGTTTGCGGTTGGGTTTTAATTTTGATTATTTTTACCCGAGTATTTGTGTATGGCGGCCATTTTCCAAGATGGCGGCGGCCTTGTTACTATAATGGCTTTGGTAAACTTTATAATATTGTTTTTATCACTTTTTTTTTCATAAGGAAGCAGTTGTCAGACTTTCTATTGCAATTTGTTTGCGGTTCAACTCTGTTTTTACTAACTATAAACAGATCCGTTCGTTTTTCATCTTGCACTGCTCTGTATTAAATATAAACCGCAAGAGGTGTTGCAGCTTGGTGCATGACTTTTCCTTACTCACGGTGCATCTGTTTTTTCAGTCGAGATACTTTAACTGTGTCAATTTTGACGGCATATTTTAGTTAAACTTCTCTGTGAAAAGTTCACTATCATGACTAGTAATTTTCTTCCTTATTTTCCAAATTTGTAATTTTCTTTCATCTTGCCACAATTTTGGGGTAAAGGGGGAAGTCAAGATAGACGTAGCGAACATGGTCCAAGATGCATAATACCAAAAATTTTATATTTTTCTTCGTAGAAATATACCATACTATAATCTGTCTTTTTTTGTGCGAATAGCTCTTAGTTTTTGTGTTGATGGTTGTAGGTTAATCCTAGATTGGGAAATCTAGTAGTTACTATGCAGTAAAGTATAAAATAGCAGTCGTTCGCAAACATGGTAGCTTAAAAGCAAATGTGCATTTTCTATGTATATGGTATTGTACTCATGTTTTATTTATAAATTTCAAGAGCAATGTTGGTGGGCGGCAGGATATATTGGGACCATTAATGTTCGGTCATTGTGATAGAGGAATTATAAAATGGCTCGTGACGTTCATTTACGATGGCAAAAGCTCAAATTGTTGCGTTTGTAGTTAGTATTTTCATGTTTGAAACATTTGTCGTTCTGAGCGAGGTTAACCAAATTTAATCTTTATTTTTATGTATAATAATTTATCTTTAAGTATGTTGCTTTACTGATTCCTAGTTATCAATCCAGAGGCGTCGCAGGTGGGGATGCAAGGGGAACCAACGCCCGTTCACTCGTTGCAAAATTTCATCCACTATATTTTCTATTGCATATTTATTACCCTTCATAGATAAATACAAAATTGTCTAGTTCTTTCACCTCTGTCGTATTACTAGCACACACTGGGTAATTTGTAAATATAGGAAATCATTTTGGCTTCAATCATTTGTTGAAGGTCGGTCCAGGCGAGGTACAGTCAGCCTCGTTAACGTAATTTTATAACGTTTGCCATAACTTACAATTACAGGCCCTCACAACATTAACTCACTTTATCCCGAGGAGAGGGAATGGGGAAATTACGGGCCCATCTTTCGTTGAAGATATATTACTATTATTCATCTGGTGCTACTGGGGAAAGATTTCTCGCCCAGCATTCGATCACGACGTGAACACCTTTCCACTTCAGAATGTGTATGTGTTTATAGGAGTCAGTGTTGGGACTACTTTCTTATACGCGCTTGGTAATCGTCACTGACTCATTGTTAGCACAAAGTTTGTCACCAATTGTTGGTACTCCACTTCAACATTACTAATTGGATGTTTGCACAACTGTAGCTCAATGAATCTCCCCCTCTCTCTCGCACATACATGAGGCTACGGTCCAGTACATAATGTGTGTCGCAAGCTGGAGAAAGTAAGGGTAATAGATGCTTTATGCTCAGTATCTTATATACTAGAAAAGAATACAGCTTTATGTGCATTGCTACATAGCTGGTAGTACGACATACAAACGCTCGTAGAAATAACTCAGCTTCATTTCTATTTACGACCATGTTCAGAAGACAACTGGTCTATGAGATTGTCGCAGTATTTTTGAGCTACAAAAGCTGAACTAGAGTTTCTTTGAAAGAAGACACTGTATACATCAAATGACCTTGACAGCTATGGCCGTGTGTGCAATATTTGCCGGTTCGACGCCCAGAATCTGTCGTTACATTGAATTCTTGTCGTTTTGGCAGGCTACCACGTTTCTTGAAGCCAAATAGGGCCATCGTGGTTTCGCTTCTAGGCCTTTATTCACAGAAAGGATGTGAAGAAAGTGCCGGAAAAATATGTGCATGTGACGCCATTGCTTGATTTACAACGTCAAAATGGAATGTAGTAGGGTTTTTTAAAAGATTAATCTTCATTTGGATTGGATGCCACTCGTTTATTAGCGTTCTGATAAATGTTACATTAAAATATCCTAATATAATAATATTAATAATGAGGATTTTGTGTGTGACAAGTTTCAACGGAAAAAGGTTTTCGACTGGACGAAATATGCGAGGCGTTCCAGATAGAAATAATGACATTTCTTTGCATACTATTTATTAGTGGTTCGTTATGCACAAAGTACGTGGAATTATATTTAGTAACATAGACTTTCTGCCACTGTTTGTGAAACCAAAAATTATTGACCAAAACAATGGAAAGTTTTGTTGTGTTTAAACAGAACAGTTCACAGATTTTTTTTTATGAAGATCAGTTTTGAAGTCAAATTCGTTTATCTTTTTGTTTATAAGTACGTTGGGCAAATAATCACAACATCTATAACAGAATTTATTTTTTATTCAAGTATAGTACAGCAGTTGTTTAAAACAACTTAATTAATGAGAAAGTTAATATAAAAATCTTCATCGGAATACAGCCCTGTTTCAGATTGGCTTAGAATCAAACTTTAGGTTGTGGTCAAAGGGAGGATTGAAATAACTTTTAATTTTTCTCTTGTTTCAGGTAAGACCAAGTCTCTATCGATGTTGCATTGACGATATCAAGTGTGTCGAGATTGAACCAAAGATTCCTGTGAGTATTACTTACCCTAATTATTTATTACATGTGGTTCTCTAATCTTAGTATTGTTTAAATTGTTTTATAGTTGCAATTTTTAATGCACCAGAATGAGCATTACCATTTTTTCTTTCTTCGAATCGGGGTCAGAGGTGTTTCAATGATAAATGATTAAGCCATCAAGAAAGAAAGAGAGACAGTTTTGTTTTTTAGTGTAGACATTTTACCAAATATGACTTGGTTGTCTTGGACTTCGAAAGAACCACGTTCAGATCTCTTGTCACTTTTTCTGAAACTACTATTGGAAGAAAATAATAGTCGAAAACGTAATAAGGTAGATAAGATCACCATTTTAATCGTTACCGGAAAGGAAATGATATGGAAGGTAGGTTGGTCGTATGTAGGTCTGGGATTTATAATGGTGTCAGTCGTTATGACTACAGACAGAAGCAATTTTTAAGTGACCATTACTTCTGGAAGATGCATATTTTTGAATCGAAATAGTTACACAGTTCGTGTACTTCTTACTTTATCGAATTCAAAAAGAAAATCTCGCAATAAGGGGTTTAATAACAAGATACTTGACAGTTTCTTCCTTCTCTGCAATTTTGAAGCAGATCGGACGTACAAGTATCATACTCAACCTTCCATATGAGTGAATATGGAAAATTCTCCTTTTCTGTACAAAGTTGCTTTTCATTTACAATTATTGGTAGTGCAGAGAGAGAATGTCGTAATTGAATTTTAGAAGCATCGAACCATGAGTCGCTTAGAAGCTAAGACAACTCAAAGAAGAAAGTTTGGAACGCCGGACTAGGCTCATTGACAAGTCAAGGAAAACAAAAACACGATCAGCGGTGACTATATATCGAAATTGACATTTAGAATCGTGTTCTCGTCGAACTGGTGAAGTTGACTTATCTCTTTGCAAGAATGATCGGTGGAAGATACGAGACGTTTCCGGACATAATTATTATTTTCTGTACTGGTAGATTATTGAGATATTCCTTGTCAATCACACAACATAATGTATTAGAATTTAAAAACTCAAATTTACGATGGAATGTGGTTTTATGAAGCTGAGAGTTTTTTAAATTTATTTATTTTAGGTAGATACAGTTGTACTTTTCGTAACTATGATCATATTTACATGAAATATTCATGGTAAGAGTATAGGGTAAAGATACTTTGGTAGAAATGTGGATATTCTGGATGGCACCTGAAGAACAACCTACGGACCACCCTTTGGTTTAATCCTGTTCCATAGCAAACCACTACCGTCATTTATACCTTGTTCTAATGTGACAGCGTGGTTAGTTTGTATGTTTGTAAGAAGATAAAGCTGCACTCGGAAAGAACAGTTAATGTGTTGGGTGTTTGGTCTCTCTGTTTCTTCTGTGCTCTTGCTGCTGAAGTTGATATTGTTCACAGAAGTTCCTTTTTTCTCTCTTCTTGTGAAAACTCAGACATATATTTGAGTTGGTGGCGAGACTTCTACTGGGAAGAGCAAGTTGTGGTTATTATGAAGTCATTTGAAGAACATTACATTGGATTTTATGCAGAGTAAGAAATTATAATTTAATGTTCGCGCACAGCGAAAGATATTAAACACAGACAAGAGCGTTGTTTTTTCTAACTGCGCAATTTTCAGTGGCAAAAAAGAGACGCTTACATTTTCCACACTCGTGTACTTTTCACGTAATTCTGACATGCGTTATTTGTTGTGTTGACGTGCGGGTTAGCCGCAATAGAAGAATAGTCCATACATTATTCGGGGTGAGGTGTATATGGTATAAAAGGAATAGCGTTTGCATGGTGAAGTCCAACTTGAAAATTTTGGACCGTGGTGGGACTGTATAATGACATTCAGTTACTATTCATACATTTCGTGCTTTGCGATCTTGCCAAAAATGCAGGAGGGATCAATATGGTGGGTGTGCTGCGGATATATTTCAAAGCCCTTTTTTTTTCCTCCAAAAAGAGTGAGAGATGGAGGGCGAGAAGGAAGAGTGGTCGTTCAATTCTAGTTTTTAATAGAACGCATTTCAGCTCTATGAAGAATATTTCAAATTAGTGGAGTTTTTCGCTCCTCTCTTTTCAAATGTCTACTGGGCTCGACCATGTTAGTATGCTGTACTTTCAACGTTAGAACTGTTAAGAACTTGTATGTTAAGTTTAGTAAGAAGCTTTCGTAGAACATGTTAGCTTACTGTGAACCATGCGTGTTACTTGCTAGTTACGAGTAAATGTTCTCACTTTCTTTTTGTACCTAACTGTTTCTAATCGTGATAAATCAATCAAAGCAAAAGAACGTATACAAAACCATGAAATTTTGGTCTGATACAACTCATCTGTTGAGTTACTAAATACGTGGTATGTTTTCGTGGGCAGTGTTATGTGCTAGGCACATATGTTGACATGTCTTTAGAGCTGAAATGTGTCATTCCGATCAAGTTTTGGATCGGGTCTATGGTTGACACCTAGCCTGACTCGGCGACCCGGGTTTGAATTCTTTACGTACTATACACTGTTCTTTTCGAAGAGTGTTTGTTTTGGGGATAGCCTGGGTGTTACCTCCCAAGAGCACGAAAAATGTGATGCCGAAAATTTCCTAACAATAGTAATAATGTGTAGAAATAGTCTTATATCTCCAGAAAGAACAAGAATACCCGGCTCAGAAACTTTATGCTGCAAGAGCTTTTTTTTTTCGTTTTGTTTTTTTAATGTATTTTTGGGCTATTTTAGTAACTATATACTTCGGTCTTTCATGATGGCATTATCTGTTAAGTTTTAAAATCCACAAAAAAACATTCCTCAACCGGGATCCGAACCCAGAACCTTAGAGATGCTGGCCTGATACCTCAGACCGCACAACTACCGCAGGTGGCAATTTTGTGTTCGAAGTAGAACTCTCGAAGATAAAGTTCCCATATCTAATATTTATGATAGTGCAAACATGTGATACACTGTGTAGGAAATTTGGGAACGCCTCACTCAGCTTAGACAGGTACGGGACCAGCATACCAGATGGTCAAAATTGTGTTAGTTTCGAACCGTGGTGGAACTGTATGAAGATTCGATCATCGGGTCGTCGGATGGTCCCAAGATTCGATCGTCGGGTCAGAGAGTTAGTCTGGTTATTTGAGTGGTCCGGGCTAATTTTCGGACAGAGTTATGTATGTCCTGATCAGGCCGGATTACCAAAACTAACCCGATTTCAGCTCTGGCTGTCCTCATCGACTGTCATTGGACTTAGTTAAATAGTATATCCAGTGTCGCTTCGTAAGACGATATTTGTTTGTAGATGGCGTGTACTTAATCGGACCTAAATGTTTCCGTTTTCTGTAGTGACAGTTCAACATTCCATTATTGCTTTTTTAATTAATTAAAATATTTACAGGTAATTAGGACAGATTGATTGAATTTATATCGAACTCGATATGTGTAATTCAGAAATACAATATGAGTAAGCAGTGTGCTCTATACCGTTGTCAGTTCGAAATATTTTAGAAATAATCCTTCGTTTGAAAAGAACAAAACAAAAGCTAATCTTCGTAATCTTTGCTGCACGCCCTAGTTCTTGAAGATTTCAAAAATACATACTCAAACTCCCGTAGAACAGACGCGGACTCAAAGAGGGGCAATCGCCATCTCCGATATTCTCGTTGATACAGCAATAAATAAATAAATAAAAATAAAATTAAAAAAAAAAACAGCGTGAGTGACGCAGAAGAACTTTCTGTCATCACTGAGAATGCTTTTACTATTAACACAGAAATTAACACACAAAAATTGACAGTCACGATGACCGGGACCCTGATCTCCTAATTCCCGGTAAAATATGCTGTCCATTGCTACACCACCTCGACACTCTCTCCCGGGACCGGTGTGGCTCAGTGCTAGAGCTTTCACCTCTGTTACAGGGTGCACATCACAAGAGCAGGGTCGTCGACTCGATCCCTGCTCATCTCATGTGGGCTTTGTGGTGGATAAAGACCCTGTTCGTGGGTTGACTCGTGGTTCTCCCGTTTCTTCCCTTTATCTTAGCACTAAGAAGATCCTGGGATCGACCACAGTGGTTTACAATCTTTACGTTTTCCAGGGGTTTTTCTCAGTCTTAACAGGCGAATACTGAGATGGTACTTACAAAATAGGCCTGGCTGTCTACCTTCCAATATCCTCTGCCCCACCCTATCCCGACCTGAGTCTAAGATGCTTAAAGGCCATCAAATCAAATCCAGTTTCTTCTCACTTCCTTCATTGTACGAATTCTTCCATTATCATGCATCTGGCCTGAGCCAAAGTTGCCTAAAATATATCAAAATTGGACACTCTTTCAGCTCCTCATTGCTGGTTACTAGGCCCAGGCACTCCTCAACCGGCGAAGATATTTTCCAGTTATAGAAGTGAACATCTAAACTTTCGCACTGCGCGATTGCAAAAGATTTTTCAACTATTAATCTACGCCTGTAATGGAATGGCTGGGCTTCGTAACCAGCAATGAGGAGCTTTGAGAGTATCCAGACGAGAGGAACATTCTATAGAAATAGAGAATTCGTTTGCCGTGGTAGGATAATGGACAGGATATGCAACCGACAATTGGGAAATCATGGGGGCTGTTAAATTTCCTGTTAATTTCAACACTTACCGTGCACAAGGCTATTTGTAAAACATAATTATAATTATAGTATGTTTTCATGGATTGGGCGTGAGTGCACTAATGTAAACGTAAATAATTGTTAAAGATTCATTAACCTTTTCGATTCAATTTTTAAAGATTCGTTCTATTCTGAACGAAGGCGTTAGGTGATATGTATGTAATATTACAGTATGTTGTCTGTTTGTTAATTAAGAAGGATAACTTTAAATTGATTAATAAATGCAAGAACTTCCGACCCTTCCTACTTTCCACCAAATCGCCCCTTCCGAAACTTGACCCTGTGTCCATCCTTGTCGTAGAAATGGATCGGGAGCTTCGAGATTTGACGGTACAGGCAGTAGATCAAGTTGTAAGATATCAACATATAAAATCGAATTCACTCGTGTCTTCGTAGCCAGGAAACAAAAGAATACGTATGAGTTAACGGTGTAGATTACCCCCGCCATCTTGGTATGACCTTTCCATTGATTTACACGGGAATTGTTTTACTCATTTTATGCCTCTCGGAAGTAAGATATTTAAGTTCCGCTTTCACGAAATTTGCCTTGGTGGTTATTTTGACTCTCGTATAGTTTTGGTTTGTGAAGTTTCTTCAAATATATAAGTATAATGTATTATTAATAGTTTGCTATATAAATCACAATATGTTAACGGGAAATTATACTGTTCGTGTGTAAAATATTGCGTTTCTATAAAATAGCATGAGTAAAAGAGAACATGACGATAAACTGGGCGAAAACATAAGTTAAAAGTATTCCACTGAAAGATATAAGACGAGTAAAACAATTCCCATGTAAATTAATGGAAAGTGCGTACTAAGATGGGGTGGGTGATGTACATCGTTAACGATATGTATTTTATCCTTCTGGTACGTACAGTGGTACTGAGCAACTGATGCTTTAATAGGGAAGGCGGACGTGATCATACTTTAGCTTTTTCAAATGGATTGATAAATTAACCTTGTCTCACAGTTGAAGAGTATAGGGAAACAAGATGGTTCTTTAACAAAGAAAGAAACAAACAAAGAACAACAAAAAAGTCGCTCTTAAGTTCTTTTATTAAAAATTCAGGATACACAAAATGTGAAAGTCCAAATCCCAAATTTGAACTCTCATAAAAGTCTACAGCATATTACTTCCCATGATTACTACTGAGGTCACCATACCAAGTTTGGTTAAGATCGGAGGTATTCCGTATTTCACGTATATTATACTCTTTTACGATTATTATTATTATTATTATTAAATCTAGACAAAAGGGAAAAGCAGGTATATGCATGAAAGGTGATTTCTCCTAAAATGGATTAAAGTCCAACTCTCGCACTTACTCCCATGTATTTCATATTCTTAAAATCGCTGTAACTTAGTGATTATTTGCGCTTTTCAATTGAAACTTTGTGAAATGATAGCTGTCATTGCGTAGTACCACTTACAACTGCAAGCGAATTAAAGACTTAACCCCTTTCTTTCCTTGGATTCTTCAGTTTCTCTACATGTCTTTCTGCAAACATGTTCAGTCACAAGAAAAGAGGAATATTCGTTTTGTCATTTTATTTTTTTAGTAATCTGTATGCTATAATTAGGAGAATTTATAAAACGTTGCTTACTTCCCGTGATTTAATCGTAAGTAAATTTGAAATATGTTTAATGTCATTGCGTTGATTTTACATCAACAGTTTTTCTCCTGAACTATTGTACCGTAGGGGATAACTGATGAGAAAATTTTGCATTTGTGTGCTGTTCAAATTCATTTACAGTGGTAATGACATGCAGAATAATTTACATAAACTCTTTGAGCAAAATCTTGATTTTGTTTAGATATATTAATATGCATTGAGCGAATAAAGTGCGTGTATAAAGGCGTTCCTTGTACATTCTTTTTTACCTGCCGCTTATATATATAATCCGTGAAGGGAAATCTGGCATCTGTTATGTTTTGAAACAATCTGCTCATCGTTTGTTTTTGGTTTTGCAATCATGTGTGGTTGTTCAGGTATAATGAAGTTTTTCGATTGGTGGTATTGTTTCTTTAAGATGAGGTAGCTTTAGGGTAGTTCTGGCAAAAACCTAACTAACTGCGTCACAGGTGAACCATATTGAAGAATAAGAGCCTGCAGCTTCGTAGAGGAGAAGGAAACTTAGATGTGAAAAAAAGGAAATATTTGGTGAAACGGCATCGGATATGAAACTAAACTACTTGTGCTGGAGGCTTTTTATAATTGGCCTGTGTTATTTTGTGAGCTCCGGGGTTACATGCTCATGCTTCTCTATGAAAGGAGATTTCTTCTTTATATATACCCTTGGATTTTCTCAGTGTATATTTTAGAATTTTTATATTTTATTAATATATACGTGTACTACTTTTCCTTGTTTTGAAAGAGTACCAACCGTATATTGTTGGTTTTCGTATTAACGAGGTAAATATGCATGTCCTAAAATTTCCTTTGTGATTGATCTTTCTCTTTTTTTCAACAGCCCTCTTAAAATTGTGGGTAAACGAGAAACACGTCTTCAAATGAAAAGCATCGGAATACGGATAATCAATGCTACGTTGCGTTTTGTGCATATTAAGTTCTGATTCCAAATTATTCTTGCAGTAAGTTATTCCGTTTGATTGTTATTGGTTCGGACTAGAACTTTTGGAAACAGAAAAATAATGTTTTATGAAAACGAATGTGAGCGCTTTTGTTTCCACTTATACAAACTGTAGTAATGTTTCTTTCCTTTAGAAGGCATGGACTTCGGTCCGAAACTTCTACTCCTGCAAATTCGTCACGAACCTATCTGTATCTGTCAGATGATCTATGTAGATATGATGTACTTTCCCACTTCTATCTGATCAACTAAAGTGTGTCGTATAAATGGTGTGATGGTATTCAGGATCACGGTTTCCCGTTTGTTATTATTATTATTATTATTATTTAGTTTTATTTTCGTTGAAACTTTATTTCGTTAGTCTGAGTTGTTACCCTTTTTGGCTGCTGCTTCACGATTCCAATACAAATGCAGGTTAACAGTATAATTTTTCAGTATGTTACTTGTTTCGTATTTAAGTCATTATTTCAAATTACGAAGGACACCATTCGTGTGTCTGAAACATGAGATGAGTGGTGATCGGTCTTCAAGTAGTGGTTGCAGTTCGTTCAGTGTTGATTATTAATACTCATTTGCTAAACACTGTCTGATGTTTTAGTACCTAGGTATATTGCATTCATATTTAATATGAATGGAAATAAGTTTATTAAATTCATTTACTTAATTATCCAAATAGTACAAGCAAGTTCGCATCTTATTTACTATATCGTATAACCTTTTTGATCTGAGCACAATAGGCTCTCATGAGTAACAACTTTGAATTTAATAGTAAATTCACATACCTCCGGAATCACGTACTCTTTCCGGAAAGTTTCTGCTTACATGATGTGGTTGGCCAACTTGACTAACCGTTGTTTGAGCCCTGTCAGAGGAATTGATCAGATAGTATTTAATACACAGTCTGTAACTGATTGGTGTTTCGTAAGTTCTGAAAGATCTGCTCGTCGAAGGAACGTCTTCTAGACATGGTCTAGACTGAATTATGTTTATGCTAGCGTTTATGAACTGATAGCAGTAATTTAAGGATGTCATGAAGAAAAAAATGTGGTATGTTCTTTAAGTGAACCTTTGAAATGAATTGAAAAATTTAAACAGAGGATTTTAATGCTAAATATTACAGACGGCATTGTAATGTGTAACTCTTCATTCCTATTTCCCGAATAACAGTTTAACTGTTTAGTAGTTAAATCTGGCGAACGCGAAGACCAAGGGAGTTCCTGGAGAGTGTTCATTGAAACAGTGTTGTGTGGTTTCCGTGAACGACGCAGGTTTACGTTACCCTGCTGGTACAGACCGTCCCCACAGGGAGAATATAGCTACTATAAAGAGTATTGTGTACGTGACATCTGCCAAGACGGACTTCAGTTTCAATAATGGTTCTTGCGACTTCCAACAGAAGACACAGTTCCAAAGCCAGCACTAGCTTTCATAGCATCCTGCTGATCGGATTGATCCGTAGTCTCATCGAGAAAAATTCTTGTATCTCCTCGAATCATCTGTGCGCACAATTCCTCAGATCAGGCATCCACTGTCCAGTATTCTCTGGCATGTGTGAGGCTCCTTACTTGATACCCGCGAGTCAACGGTGGTTGGTATATACCGTGTTCGTTGACATTTTACAAACCTCATTAAATACAAAGCACGCTATATGGTGCGGTGACTGATGGAAAAGTACTGGATTTTCATTGGGCGTGATTTTATGAATCGTTTGCCTTTCGTTGGTGGTTGCCATTCTTGTCAGTCGCCGACGGATCATTCTTGAATTATCTATGTTCGCCCACTTTCAACATGTTGCTAAAATTGGTCGAAAATCTAACGTTTCTAGTATACCTTTGCTACAGTTGCCCCAGGATCATTGTTAACTTGAGAGATGTTCTGACCCCTACAATCAGTCCTCCGTCAAAAGGACTGTCTCACATGGCTGCCACAACTATTTTACCGCTCCTTAGGGAAGAATCCTTACGTAACGCGTAAGTAGTCCAACTGCGTCTATATCTAGAGGGACAGTGAATCGGAAACAGCCAGATATTTCATCTCAAATTAAGTGAATGTTGATCAGATTTTTTTTTATCACTTATACTAAATGACTTGTAAATGTTTACGAAAAAATTATAGTTGAAGAGGAAAGGTGCAATCCATTAAATATCGGAATCATAAACAGCATATTGAAATTTCTGTTCTGAACGTTTTTGTTTCACATAGTTGGTAGTGGAAAATTTCATGCGTTTCAAAGCCAGATGACCAGAATAAAGTATCAGAAATGGGTTACATAGAAACTAATTTCATTTAAACTGCATCGAATTTCCCTGCGAAATATTCTTGGACCATAGCTCGAAACGTTCCCTTTGCGTGTAACTTACTGAAGTGAAGAATAGGATCTACAAGAAATCTACGTTCGTCAACTCATTCTGAACTTTTTTGTTTTAATTTCCGGTTTCTTTTCAGTTTATTTGGCCATTTGTTTCAAGAACATCCTTTGCTGGTTATTCTGCTAGTCCCATGCTCCCTTTTTCGTGTCGTCCTCACTATTTTATCGCGTGCTTGTGTGTGATCCTGAATCTTATTAGATACTGTTACGTGACATGAAGCTGTTTTTGTTTTCATGTATGTTTGTTGATAGTTAAAAGTAATTTAATCGATTTTCACATACTAATGCCGAAGCGTCCAAATGACGTTACATGTCAAGCAATGAGAAATTTCCTGACTTGGTCTCATTTTTGTACATGATTTCATTCCATTTACGATAAGCCATTAGAAGAAAAGTGTGTTTTATGTTAATATTCGACCAGCATTTGTTCAACTCGTTGACGTCGTCCCCTTTTGTCCAACTGTGGTTCAGTTTTCACGAATGAGTTCACAAAAAGAGTACCCATATTAATTGTATTCATTTGCTTTAACTTGTGAAGTTCCTCGGTTTACTCAAAATTAACGGTTGCTTCTGGCGTAATGAATGTAAAGGCATTGCAAATTATATGTAACAAAAATTGTATGTTCTGAAATACAGAGTAGCATGCTAATGTGTATTTACTCGTACCTTTTTTTTAAAATTACATTTATTCAATCCAAACATAATTGAAATTTCTCTAACAATGTTCCGTATATTGAAAATGGATTAGGTATTCTTAAATATACAAAGTAATTTTTCATCCTTGCTAGAGCTGAAAAAGGTGCCTCGACAAATGGTTTGTCATATCTGAAAGGAAGTATTGGCATAAGTTGAGTCTGTGATTGAACTCAGGTCTTCCGTAGCGAAAGATCAAGTTGAGCGTAGAACGAGGAATTGGGAGGAAGAAAAAGAAGAAAAGAAGTTGAAACATTTTGGGACTCAGTTTTCTTCCAACATTTGGTTTTCTTGTGAGGGTCGAATTACTTTCAATCACGCGTGGCCGCATTTTTCAATCTTCTAACCTGACCACTACATTTCCGAATAGGAAACTGAAAAACTAACTTCAGCCGATGTCAACAGTGAGTTTTCCTCCCCTACAGCTTTTTTTCTCCCCTGTCAGTTTCCATTCCGCTGTACCCGGAGCACTGGTGTGAGTTTTGCTTTTGCTTTTGGAAGATATGGTTCGAAAGATCAAGGAGGACAACCAAGAGAAAAGATACGTTATTTCATGAACTTGTTGATATGGTTTTCTTCGTAGACATAAAACGATTCTACTCATCCTGTTACCCATATTACAAACGGAGACAGTTGTTCGGTACTCAGTTTTTACCCCCTCCCTCAAGAGACCCTGTTTTAATTTTTGTCCCTCTGTGAGGCAGTCTAGCACTTCAGAGCAAGTTTTTCGCTGTCCGAGAACAGTTTGATTCCTGTAAATTTGATTGACAGAAAATGGGTGGATGTCACAGAAGATACTTAACAGGAACATTAATTGTGATAATTAGTTATTTTTTTTAACATTATTAGCTCATTTAGTTACTTGTTCAGCTTATTTACCATACAACAAAATCATAGTTGATATTTGTACGTTTTCACATTACGACCTACGAATTATAATTATTAACATCATAAAATGATTTCAGGGCTAGAGTAATTAATACTAACGATAAAATTCGCTATAAACAGATTAACTTCAGAATATACAATTAGTTTCCTCTCTCATAAAGGTACAAATTAACAGCACTTTCTCGTATTGGCTACTTATAAATATATCCAAGATTATAATTGAATTCCATTAAATAAGGTAAACTAGGACAACAGTCTCCTGAGTCATTTCCATACAAGCATGACAGCAATATTAAATTTGTTTGAAGACTTCAAACTTCTATCAGTTATAGGTTTATGATTCTGTACCTAAGAGCTAGAAGCGGGTAAGTCCAATTTTGGCCAAAACGTGGAGTTTTGTACAGTTTTGGGAAGGCCTCAGGTAATGGGCGCTTGATTGTTCTTGTAAATATGTCAACATAGATAAGCAAGTGTAATCTGTATGTATTGTCCATTTAGTTTGTACATAAAAGTAAGTAGTTTCTTTCAGTTTTCTGGAAAATAAAGATTCGTGACTTACGCGCCTCTAGATATCAGGTACAAATTTGTCCTTTATTACTGTACTGTGTAACTTTCATTCGTTTTTCGAAGTTATTTTCACAAATTGATTTAATATACTACTACATAAAATGTCTCGTGCTTCTTCATGTAATATTTCTCATTCATGCACATCGATAATACAAAAAACACACAGACTTCTTGTTTGTAAGGTTAATATAGCGTAATTCATTTAATTACGTACTTTTTAAAAAAGATCAATATTTCTTCCCTTTTTTTTTCTTTGACCAGTTTCGTTCGATGTTGAAATTCATGTATATTTACGTTAGTTCTTCCTCATAAATTACGGCTTGTCTACTCCTTATCGGAGCGTTGTTTTTGAATTAGTACTACGGAAGTAATTTATTCCTCCCGTCATGGGTGCACCGTTGCATGTAAAATGCTTTCTAAAATTGAAATAGTAGAATAAAAGGTGTAGGGACTGAGGCTAAAGGAAGGAAGAAACAAAAAAGTCACAGTAGATTCACTCTCTAGTTCACTTTATTGTCATCTGTTGATAAAGGATTACGGTAATTCTTCTGTCTTGTTATTTAAGACTGTACTCATGACTCGTATTCGTTTTGAACTTTTTAAGTAATTCATATTGTAAAGATGAGTTCTTCAGAATTTTAGGCTCTTAAATAATTACGGAATTTTGTGAAGTAAATTGGCGAATTATTTCAAAATGTCTCCTGAATAATACTGCTATTTTATCCACAAATTTACTTTGTAACGTTTCATGATTTCAATGCTGCTGCTAACTGGTTTGTTTGTGCATTACTTACTTCATTTCTTTGTCTAGTATATCATGTTGTGTACAAATGGATAGAGTTATGATATAAGACACGTCAGAAGATAAATAAACCAATTGATATTTACAGAAATCTCAAAATATATAATTATTTCAAAGCTCCATATACAGTAGAGCTATACATAGATAATTTCGTAATACATACTAAGCCCTAAACACAATTATACAGGGTGTCCGAAAAAGAATGTACCCTTTTGAAAAAAAATATTCTCGGGTCCCCCTGATGTGATATTAGAATCCTTTATATATCAAAATTAAGGTAATGTATCCTTTGTAATGTAAGGTATAGTTTTTGACCTACCTTACAAAGATTCAATATGTCCGCCCTTCGTGACACGGCAGACATCTAGTCGATAGTCCATTTCCTCCCATGCTCGAATCAACATGTCTCTTGTAACGGCAGCAAAGGCTTCTGTGATCCGCTCACGCAGTTCCGTCAGATCATGAGGCAATGGTGGGACAAAGACGCGGTCTTTAACAAAGTCCCATAAAAAGAAGTCGCATGGTGTCATGTCTGGAGACCTCGGAGGCTTCTCAACAACTCTTCATCATTAGGACCATGTTGTTGTGTGGGCGTCATCTTAAAAGAAAAATGTCTTGGGAACGGCGGGTATTTTAATAAAAACTTGCAGTATCTAATAGCAACCCTTGTTACTGACATCTCTCTCCACACACTGGGCACGTAGAGAAAAAAGAAAATAAAGGCAATCTTTTTCGGACACCTGGTATAACGGCAACTGTAGAAAAGAAGAAAGTACACATGTATGCAAAATGAAAAAAAAAGCTTTAAACTTTTTTAACCTTTAATTTTTATATGGGCCAGTCTAGGAACTTTGGACTTCGGACCTTCACGATTCGCCCTTTAGTTGTTAAAATTCGCGCCCATGCCCCTGCCGGGCCTCGAACTCGGGACCGTCGGGCCAATGGCCTATTGCCGCAGACCGTTCGGCCACCCGGCCGGCATGTATGCAAAAGTCATAGATCCTAATATAGGCACTCGGATAAGAATTTGTTCGAATTTCAATTTTATTTAAGGCCTTTAGGCAAATTTGGCTTAGGTCATATGGACGATGATGGGAGAATTGGTGGATTGAAGAAAGTGGAAACAAACGGGAAAACACACGCACTCGGTTTTGTCAACTTGGCATGAGCCGGGTTCGAACCAGGGACCGCAAATAAGGCTTTGTGTTAAACATTCGTAATGTTGTATCTTTTCTTATTCTCGTGTTATAAATGAGCGCTGAAATAGCGTTCGCTTATTTTATGATAGTCAAATGTATTAAATCATGACTCTTCTTCTGCATAAAGTTAGTGTAAAGCAGTGATGTCTAACGATAGATAGCAGCATTGTCTTAGAATGTCTCTAATGTATTTATTTTTTTCGTTCTACGAAATTTCAATGAAGCCTAGAGAGTTCAAACTTTCAGAGAAGAAAGTTCATAAACATTTCAAAAGTTCCATCCGTTCTGATTTTTTAATTTACTTGTTTGTTCATTGTTGTAATCGTTTGATTGTCCTATTGAATATCCAAACCTATAACAGTGAAGCTCCAACCCCGCGGCCGACTATCCTTACTGATGTTTTCAAGGGTTTTTCTTAGTTTCAACAGGCGAATGCTGGGATGGTTGTTTAAATAAGGCTTAGGCTAATACCTTCTCCGTCCCGACGTGAGCCTAAGATGCTAGAAGAGATCTGCATAATTCAATATCTCGAAAATCGCGTAACATTTTCTGCACGTTCTTGTGCCAGAAAATTATCTTCATCATTTCTTTTCTTTGGAAATCACCAGCGAATAGACTAATATTTCTGCAGGAATAAACAATACATAATAATTTCTGCTGTGGTATTTGAAGAACAATTTAAAATCGTGCCTATTACATCTTTATAACAAACAGCAATGTGGACATGTAAACGTCGACTAAACTCATTCTGTTCAATTGCATACACTGAAGAATGGGATGCCGCCTATATGTTAAATAACTTTTGTTACTGCAAGAAAAGATTTAGGTTTTTAGGATGTTGTTCACTGAAGAAAATAAAGAATGTGAATGATGCGAAACCTTGTCCGTGTCAAAGCAATGTAATCTTACATTCAAAGGACATGCAATTAAGATTTTTTTTTTATGTGTTGAAAACAAAAGAAAATTTCGTCTCCTTAAATTAGGTCAGCGGTGGATGGTTGCAACCTGAGTATTTTTCTCACATTCATCAATGTCTTCATTTGACATAGGGTGAAAGATTGATCCTTTCTTTTTTTAGTTTCGGTCGAAAATTTTGTTGTTCTTCGAATGTGGCGGGGCGGGGGATGAATAAAAATTGGAGTTGTGGTATAGTTATTAGCACGCTTCAGAGAAGTAAGGATTTCACATATGCAGTTTCAGTTTTTGAATCATGAAAATTGCGGGTTATTCCACGTAATTTGTCACCTAAAAGTAATATTTTTTAAAATTGTTTTTCAGTAGTATGGACTAATGATTGACTAACAGTGACATTTTTTATGAATAACCTTAGGATATTAAGGCTCTATACCAATGAGTTAATCCTGTCCCTGTTTCATATTAATTTTTCAAATAGGAATGTAGGTAAACAAGAAATGATTTTTTTACTAACTGTCGTCTGTTCGTTACTTTAGTATCAGCTACCATTGTCGTGGAGAAAGCTCTTCCGAGTTGCGTTTCGATACAGGACGATAGTCAGAAAACTCAGAGTGAGTTCAGAATAATCAATCATTCTCTCTCTCTCTCTCAACATATTGCCTTGGCCCGCAGGGCCACTCTCTCTCATATATATATATATATACGTCAGATGTATAATTCGCTCCTTCCTCTGTATTGGAGCCTTAATTTGTTAAATTTCCAAATTTTTGTCGTTGCGGATTCTTTGTTCTTTCGAAGAACATTCACTATTCAGGTAAAAGGCTGCAGATGGAGGCAGTGAATTTGTCTCTTAAGTTTCAGGTTTAGCGCTCCACTATCTAAAGCACTGAGACTACATGAGACCACAGAGTATGTACGTAAATACTTTGTGATGAGACATAATCTTTAGTTGTGATAGCAAAGTCAGTATGCTTTGCGAATATAAAATTTATCTTGTGCTGGAGAGAAAGGTCTTACTCTCCCAAAGATAAGAACGTGCTATTGTTTAATTCTTTTGTATTTAAATTTATATTTCACTTTAACCTAAAAGTAGAAATAACCTAAAAGTATTTGCATTTATTATATACATCGCATAATTAATTGCATAGGCCTAACAGTTTCTTTATTTTTATTTTTTTTAATGAAGCTTGAGTCTTCAATGCCGTTCACATTCAAACATGGTATCATAAGGATAGTAACCGAGTAATAATAACTCAGTTGGTAGAATATTGACTGAGCTTTATCCAGGGATTTTTCTCGATCTTACCAAGGTAGTACGAGGATGGTATCTTCGAAACTAGGTAGGCCTACTGGCCAACTTGCTTTCCACATTGTCTCCCCACCTGGCCTGAGCCATAGTTGCCCAAGGACCGTAATTGAAATTCAGATTCAAAACTCAAGAGAGAAAGGTACTTCCTTTTAGTTAAAATAACGTGAAGTTTGTGTCATCTTTGGTTCACTAGAATATTCAAGGGAGCCTCGTAATTCTGATGCACTTTTCTTTGTGGTTTCAATCCTTAAGTTCAGCTCTCACATTTTGAATGGTTGTACAGGTAATTCAGATACGCAGTTGCAAAGTTGGACCTTTTACACTTGATTCATACGTACTTAACGGTGAAGTACATATTAGATTACAGTCTGTGAAAACTTTGTTACCTGTACTTACATTCTTATTTGAGAAATCAGCGTAGTAGGTAAAAAGACACTAATATCCGCTGGTATCCTGCATTCTGATTAAGAAGCTATAAGGCTGTTTTTATTAATGTTCGTATTATTTCTTCATAGGTATTGCTTTTTGTCTGTGATATCGGATCTGTCCTATTTATTGCGAAAAAAGCCATGGAATAGTTCACTGAATGTACTAAATTACCGAAAGGGAAGACCGTCCGAATGAATGGTCGTAGTATTTAAGTTAAACCTTTGTTACTAGCTAAGATACGTCTTTATTAATTTGGAAGAGAGAAAAAGAAAACCTATGTTTGTAGGCATAATTTTAAAATTACATTTGAAAGAGAGAGAGAGAGAGAGAGAGAGAGAGAGAGAGAAACTACTGAAGGGACGGGGGAGAGTTGGACGGGTCATTTTGTTTTTGTTCTAATGTGACACATGTATAACATAAATGACTGATTTTTTAACAATCTTTTCAGTTTTAGCTTCAAGTTGTTGAAAATATCACATAGAAGCCACCACATTTAGTTACGCCACAATACACTGTGTGTTTAATGTTTTCTTTAATGCACGTTCTTAATATTTTTCGTGTTCGCCGTAAAAAGACTAATGCTGGTGTTTTCTTGTATTTTTATTTTTTATTTGTCGCTTAGTTGCTGTGTTTCTTGTTTTATATTAAACTTGAAGTTTGCTTTGGCAGTATTCTTTAGTTGAACAACATTATTTGATGAGCAGCGTAAAGTAAGATTATAATTAAGTATTTTTACTGAAGTTCTTTTATGAAAACGTATTGACTGAGAAAGGAAATTGAGAAGGGCAACGTGAAGGCAAAGCAGAAATTTCGTTGTCTTGATATGGGAGTTGAATTATATTGCGAGTTACGTTATGAAATTCTGCAGCGCACGATCTTTTCTGCTTCTGCTTGTGGAGTTTTCAGTTTGTCCTTGTCCCGTTTTATTTCTCTGCAAGAGAGCGCACACCATCCTCCTCTTCTTCATAACGGTCTGGGGATTGTAATCTTCGAAGCGGGACGTCCCCTGGTGCTGGAAAGGGAACCTTGGAAGAGCCCCTCTGGGTGCTGATACCGAGCCGGGACACGTCAAGTCCGGATTCTAACGATGCCCGAGACAACGTCCCATTTGTCCTATTCTCTCTGGAGTCGCTCAGGTGTAATATAAAGCCGAGGAAGAGGCGTACGAAACTGCTAAACGGAATAAGAGGACTTCTTTTCTTTGTCTTTGCGTCTGCCATTGAAACGCAGAGCGTGCTGCTCCCTCCTTTTATATGTATCGTTCTTTCTTCTCCATCCTCTCTCTTGTACCATCTTAATACAGCAATGAGTGAGCAAATGTAATGATCGTGTGGAACAAATTGTAGCTGGAACTTTTGAAGTCATGTATGTCGTTGCGTTGCCTTTATTTCGGAGGGGAAATTTCTATGGAGGTTTTCTTATATATCCCACGAGTTTCTTCCTCTTGTGCTGTAGTAAAAATTAACGGTATCCTTTCCTAGTTTTCGTGAATCGAGTGAAGTGGTTTTCTACAGAGTCATGTTTCGGAAATTGTTTTTAGCCTTGCTCGCAGTTAAACGAAAAGAATTATACTTTCAATATTCATTCTGTTCAGTATGTTCTCAGAGGAGAAAACAGACGTACAGGAACTAATTTCAGACTTTAAAACATTATCACAGACTTGAATTAACATTATTATTCATTAAGATTATTTGGTCGCTTGTTAGTTATACCAGGGTCCAAATAGGAGATGAAGTGAGAAATGAGTTCGTGTTCTGGAAACCGACACAATTGGTGTCGTATTGGCCCGAAGATAAGCCGTATCCTTAAATTTCAATGGGGAAACAAGAAAAGAAGACAACCAGAGAGATTAAAGAAACAAAAATTACCGTATACGAACTTTTCTTGTAAGGACGGAATCAATTAATATTAGCTTCAGTACTAACAAACATTTTTCTTATGGTAAAGTGAAAATACAATGATGAAAATTTGCACACCGACG
>JAGDQP010003981.1:63501-89077 GCA_022664845.1 Lepisma saccharinum | reverse complement strand
TTATTATTATTATTATTATTATTATTATTATTATTATTATTATTATAAGTATGTTTTACGTACCAGAACTTCATTTCAGCAGTGAATTTCGGGCGTTACATTATGATTTAAACACATCATAAAATCAAGGTGCTTTTTAGCCGACGAAAAGAAAGAAAAGCAAATCTGTAATGATATCATCTGGTATCACCAGAAAAAAGAAGAGATATACTGTCGACTGGTAGTTACGGTTTTTCGCTATGAAAATCATGTCTGGAAAAAATGTGATTTTAAGCTGTATTTCAAAGTTAATAAGTGAAATGTCATAAACGATCAGTTTTGCGTGTATTTATGTGGTCTTGTAAGACCACGCAAAGTAGTGAAACAGCAATAAAGGAATAAAACCGTTCTTTATTATATATTTAACACAACTGTAAAGAAACTTGGCTGATAAAACATGCGGAATATGGGCGATATCATTGGAAAAAATCCGTTTTGGCAGGCCTACAGGCTGAGGTAGATCTCGAAGTGTTTTTGATTTTCAAGAATTCAAATCTCGCCTTATATGAGCGCTTTCGAGAAACTAGTTATTTATTTATAGATTAATCATCAAGAGCTTTTCAACGATACCCAACAAGACGTGGTTTTAAAAATTTCGAATTTCCACCCCCCACCCGTACCCCCACAACCTCTGAATCGTTGGTGTCACTGTAAACTTCATAGGGAGTACTATAATTTATGAACACAAAGTTTCCCTCTAAACTCCATATGGGTTTATATATATATATATATATATTTCAAAATTTCAACCCCCTCCGCCGACCACCCCGATTTTGCTCATTAACGAACTTAACCGAGCCATTAAGCCTAGAAACGGCACAATAAACTTTGGTTCAAATACCTTCAAAATTATGGCCGATAGCGTGTTAATAAATATATATATACAGGGTGAACCCGAAAAATCTGGGAAAACTTCGGGAGGTGATTCCTGAGATCAAAACTAAAAATAAAGTCCTGTAGCAAATTCTCGAATTTCGCTTCGTGTAAGAGATAGAGGGTTGCCAACTTGTAATTCAAAATCGACTGTTGACAATTGTAACTGAACAGAAAAATGTGGAAAAACTTCGGGAGGTGATTCCTGAGATCAAAACAAGAAGGAAAGTCCGGCCTGAGCCTTAGATGCCTAAAGGCCACAAATGAACTTCAAAATTCAAATTGAAGAAGGAAAGTTTCAGGCTTCAAGCAGAAAAGTTATGCATCATGCCGGAGATAGAGGCTGCCAAAGGTGGTGGAAAGTAAAGGTTAGAGCAGTGGTAGGTAGAACACTAAGAACAGTAGAGGTTGCGATCCAGAGCAACGTGACAGGGGTGGAATATGCGCTATTCAAAGGTGCAAAGTGTTGAAGCACTACGTATGGCAGTCCCCAAAACGACGAAGCGAGTGCCACGAAGTTATGGCAAAAAGAAGCGTCAATGGGACGCCACGCTGACAGGCGACTAGACTTTGAGATTTGGAAAGCTGTGGCACGTGCGCATGTAACATGGCGTAGGACAAAGGGGATTTACGTGGTTGCATACCTAGACAGGAAAGAGAGATGTTAGACCGTCATGAAACATTGCCAAGTCACCACACATGAACGAAAGATGTATTAACGAACCAAATGGGTTCCGAGACATCCCAAATAGCTTTGGCAGGTCTGTACTATTTAATGGTACTGTCTCATGCCCCTTACGATGCCTGCCTTTTTAATAGAGTATTGCCTAAAAGTTGGAGGTCCCGGGATCTAGTCCCGGTGTTGACCATCTTGTCAGAGGTTTTTCCTGGGTTAGTTTACACACACCATGCAAACACTGGGATGGAAACTTGAATAATGCCAGGGATGATTCTTTCCCAAATACGTTCCCCGCCTCTATTTCGTCTTGAACCTCAGATGGCTCAAGCACATTAAGAGACATTTAACATCTACTATGTCGACCAAGGTCGCCAGTAGCCTCAGATTGGAACAGAACAAATTAAGCAGGGCCTACGCAAATAATACGCACAATGCTAATTTTAACCGAAAATAAATCCAATAATACGAATAACAAATTGTGAATACGTCGCACAAACAAATGAAATTCAAGAAATTAGGCAGTTGTGTGTATAACACCCTAATGACTGTTTTTTCAACCAATAGTATGCATGTAGAGACCCGATACGAGGGCAAAAAGTTGTACATCATCCAGTGACTGGCTGCTGTAAGAGGTTGGTACTCATGAGCCAAATTCTGTGGTCCAGCAGTTGTGCTTTATTTGTGTGCTAGGAAACAATTGAAGCACAGGGATATTTAATTGCAGCAGCAGAACCTGAGGGCAACACTGTTGTTCACGAGGACAGTTTTTCACAGAAAGCGAATCACTTGGAGTAGGGTATTAGTACAACGTGTTGTGTGACTGCAGAACAAAAGCAACGGTGGTGTAAGTTATCAACGAGGGAAGCAGTTAAATGGGTGTGGTTGTACTCGTTAATACAGCTCAGTTGTGCAAGTGTGGTATTAGTGTTGTGAGAATGGTCCGTTATTCGTTTCAGGAACAAGCCGATATGCTATTTACATATGGAAAAGCGAATGGAAATTCTCTGGAGGCTGGAAGAATATACCACACAACATATCCACTAAGACAGCAACCTAATCATAAAACCTTTGCTGCGGTGTATCGTCGTCGACGTGAGACGGGGACCCTTGTTCCTCTATATGTGGACGTAGGACGAAGGCGTACGGTTTGCACACCTGAGACGGACGCTCGTGTTGTACAATATGTTGTGGGAAATCCCAATGTGAGTTCCAGGGAGGTATCCAGTCAGCTGCTATAAGTTAAAGTACTGTCTTGAGAATTCTACACGAGAACATATTTTATCCCTACCACCTGCAACGTGTGCAGGTATCCAGGCAGGCGATTTTCAGCCACGGGAGGAGTTCCGTCGCTGGTTGCTACGACAAGTTACAACCATAGTGAGATTGCTGTCATTAATCCTCTTCACAGATGAGGCTGCCTTCGGGAGAGATGGCATAATCAACTACCACAACACTCACATCTGGGCGCAGGAAAATCCACAGAATGGTCGAGTCTCGCCACCAACACCAGTTTAGAATTAATGTATGGGCTGGGATTATCGGTGACCAGTTAATCGGGCCCTTTATTCTGCTGCAAAGACTCACAGGAGCAGTGTATCTCCAGTTCCTGCAACACACGCTTCCCCTTTTGCTCGATGATGTGCCACTAGCATTACGTCAAAAATGTGGCTGATGCATGATGGAGCTCACGCCCACTTCTTTGCCCCCGTTCGTGAGTATCTAAACAATATCTTCCCCGGAAGTTGGATCGGTCGACATGGTCCTGTTGCATGGCCCGCTCGGTCGCTGGACCTAAATCCCCTTGATTTTTACTTGTGGGGACATCTTAAGAGTATCGTTTACGCTGAGCCGGTGAATGATGTACAAACTCTGGAGCAACGTATCCATGCTGCCTGTAACACTGTGCAGACTCGGGCCTGAACATTCGACAGGGTACGTCAGTCATTAATGCGACGTGTACAAACTTGCATTGAAAACCATTGAGGAAATTTCGAACATCCGCTGTGACTCTACTGGCGGTAAGTAAGCTATTACTGTGCTGTACGTATGTTGGTTACAAAATTATTTCTGCTGTGAGCGAAGTGTGCATTTCTGGCTATAGCTACTCTACATCTCACTATTCGTGTTCCGCGTGTCTCGCATGACGTTGCTCAAGACCTGTGTGTTCTTTGTCCTTGTTTTCCTTTCAGTCAATCGCTTTCGTCATACTTGTCCAGCTTACTTCTCACGAGCGCAACTTGCGTCCGAGGCACGTATCGTCTCGGGCATGCGACAGTACGATTAACTACCGGGCTGATCCTGATCATTGAGAAACCTGCAAACTCACGTGTGCTTTTTTCTTATCCTTATAGTTACATGCTTCTTGCTTCGATTTTTGGAATTATCTCGTGTAGTTTGCCCACATCTTTCTGTTCAGTTACAATTGTCAACAGTCGATTTTGGATTCCAAGTTGGCAGCCCTGTATCTCTTACACGAAGCGGAATTCGAGAATTTGCCACAGGACTTTTCTTGTTTTGATCTCAGGAATCACCACCTCCCAAAGTTTTTCCCCATCTGTCTGTTCAGTTACAATTGTCAACAGTCGATTTTGAATTCCAAATTGGCAACCCTCTATCTCTTACACGAAGCGGAATTCGAGAATTTGCCAAAAGGCTTTTTTTTTCTTGTTTTGATCTCACGAATCACTTCCCGAAGTTTTTCCACATCTTTCGGGTTCACGGTATATATATATATATATATATATATACCGAAAGAGAAATGAATGGATTCGCGCACAAACAAAGGTAGAGGATGTAATCAGGACTGCGAAGAAGATGAAGTGAAGATGGGTCGGTCACATAGCTAGACAAACAGATGGAAGGTGGACGACAAACGTACTGCAGTGTATGCCTAGAGAAAAGAAACGACCGAGACGACGTCCAAATGTAAGATGGGTAGATGAAATCAAGCGTTTTTCTGGAGCTACATGGATGAGGATATCAGCAGACTGAGATATGTGGAAAGAAAAGGGGGAGGCCTTCATCCAGCAGTGGATAGAAAACGGCTGAATATGATGATATATAAATATATACGAGGGGCATTCAGAAAGTAATGCCTCCAAGCCCACTACTTGGCCAATAGTACTGTAAACATTCTGAACTGTTTATCATTAATGCACTGATGTTTAAGCTATAGAATGTCACTTGTTTCTCGTTCCAGAATAATGGAGCAATCCATGGCATTCAGTGGTAACGTCCGGTTGAAACAGCGGACTGTCATTGAATTTCTGACTGCGGAAGGTTGTGCGCCCAGCAACATTCATCGCCGTATGACTGCAGTTTACGGGGATGCCTGTGTTGACGTCAACACTGTGCGGAGGTGGGCAAGGACTGTGGAAGACCAAAATCCAGCCGCATCAAATCTCCATGATCAGCACCGAAGTGGACGGCTTCCGGAAACGAAGCGTCAGTCGATGGAGTACCGCCACACGTCCTCTCCTCCGCCAAAAAATTTAAAGTTGTCCCATCTGCTGGCAAAGTGTTGTTGACCCTCTTTTGGGATTGGGATGGGGTCGTGCTACTGAATTTCTGCGAAACGGTCAGACAATAAACTCAGATCGCTACGTTGACACCCTAAAGCGACTACGGGCCAGATTGCAACGCACTCGCAAAGATAACAAGGCAATTCTGCACCACGACAGTGTTCGTCCACACACAAGCCACAAAACTCAGGAAGGACTGCAGCGCCTGAGGTTCACGGACATTCTGCCTCATCCTGCCTATAGTCCGGATCTTGCACCCTGTGACTTTCGGGTCTTCCCCAAACTTAAGGATCACCTTAAGGACCAATGCTACAGTTGTGACGCGGAGGTGAAAGCAGCAGTTCGGCAATGGTGTCGCCAGCAGACACCACAATTCTTCGCCGACGCCATAAAAAACCTTGTTTCGCGTTGGGCAAGTGTGTTGCCCGTAATGGGAACTATGTTGAAAAATGATGCCACCATTTGTAGCTAACATTGAAAGCTTTCCACTGATACCTGTATCAGTGCTATCTGTCAAACACAAATAAAGGTATCACCTTGGAGGCATTACTTTCTGAATCACTCTTGTATATATATATATATATATATTTATATGACATGGTACCGATCTCAGTAGGTAGGTTTTTCTTCGAAATCTACCTAAAAACTGGCTTCTGCCACGAACTTATGACAGTGTCACAAATATCACTAATGATTGGTTAGATTAAGTTAGAAAAGTCAGGTTATGTGTGTGTGGTTTTTTTATTTATTTATACGCGATCCACTGTAGTTCACGGCAACGATAAAAGATGGCTCTGACGTCGCGAAGACATAGAACGAGTAGTGATCTGATTGGTCAGCAGATAGTCTCTGAAATGCTAATTTACAGCACAAGAATGGTGGACATGGTTTGAAATGTGTACCAACAATTTCATATTCGCTAATTTTATTAGAAACGTCAAAATAAGTATTTTATTAATAGTTTGAAGTAAAAATTTGTTTTTTGATAATATTGGCTGCCTAGATTTAGCAGAACACAAGATAGACAGTTAAAAAAACAGTGGATTGGTGAGAGAAAAACGTGATATAGTGTATTATTAATTTTGTCTTGACTCGTTTTGTCGGTTAATATATTTTCATCAATAAATAAATTTTACCAAGTGAGGTAATACAATGTATTGCTTATAAAGAAAACAAGTGTTTCTATATGCGGACTATTCTTTATTGCTCCGCCTATCAATGTATTGATTAATATAAATTTACAAGTATGCTTCGCGCAGAGATCATGCCGTCTCAGACATAGAATTCTTCCAGTGCTGATCGAACTGAATTCTATTATAATGACTGTCACCAATAGAATAGATCAAGTAAAAGCTTGAAAGAAACTAAGTGGCAAATATGCCTAAGTTAATTTACACGAACTACGCCATCCTAGATCCAGCTATAGGTTTGGTTGCAATCTCACTCTGTCTTGCTCTCTCTCTCCGCTCTGCTTTTGGGGTTTTCAAGAATAGTGTTATATACTCAACTAGCTTGGTCGTGGGTCACGTAGAAAAACACTTAGCAACTTCATTTAAGACTAATTACAAATGCCTACGCAAATAATTATGATATGAAATCATGTATAGTCCTTTTGCGTGACACTGGGTCGTTAACTTGCCAAGAGATGTTTTAATCTTCACTAAATGCATTTTGAATAGTTCTGCTTTTAAGACACGAATATATTTTCCCAGAAGGTGACCTTCCATCGAGGTTCTGTAATTCTGATTTAAAACTTTACAGTAAAATATAACCAGTAAAAGCATAGATTTCGACACTAATCCCAAATTAAATGCATAAACTCTTTAATAGTGTATTCCATATGAGCTAACTTAGTTCAAAGTCGAAAACTAAATTTGTTTTGTCATAGTTGAAGTGATCATGTGAGCAAGGGTTTTCTGATTTTATAAACTGCATTGAGTTGACAGCACACCTGGGCTGTAGTGCAAGAACAACGGATATGATGGAAAAAAAAAAAGTATATCAGCCATTCCATATAGGCTGATTTTATTCAGAATTAAAACTAAATATATTTTGTATATAGTTGAAGTGCCCCTGTGAATCTGGATTTGAAATTTTATTGACTGCATAAAGTTGGCTAAAGACCTGAGGTAAGTTCATAAAATATTTGATATCTACTACTCATAGTATTCTGATGCGTGCTTGTATATGGTGATGTATTCATTTAAATACTGTTCCAAATTTTGGTAATTAACAAAAATCACACAATAAGTTTCTACACCTGCATATTTTTTTCTGGATAACTGTATAAGGCAAATTCCATTTCAATCCATGCAGTGGCTGTACCCTCATAGTCTCAGATTTTGTTCAAATTATTTTTATGGGTAGCTGAACCAGATAGAAGTGCCACCCCATCTTTTGTTTCGCCCTAAAAAAATTTCCGAAGCAGTTACAGGGTTGCCAAGTTTTAACCTAAATTTCGCATTTTTGGTAATTTTGTGTTTTCAGCCACTTTCAGGACAAATATCAGGCATCAGGTAATAGGTAAGAGCATGAGCTTGCTTTCACATTGTAATATAGTAATTTCTTAATGAAATGACGTCAGAATTGCCTACATATGACGTCACACCAACGAGAACTCGATAATTCAAAATGACAATTTTTGAAGTTCTTTTTTTCGTGGTTAGGAACGTAATTTTTTTGCTTTTTCGTGTTGATTGTACAAGAGGCATACAGAAGTTCATAAAAAACGATTCACGTCTTACGTCACTCGCTTACGTTTCCAGTATTCGACTTGCAAAAGGGGCGAAATATAGGAAATTGTGGTATTTCAAGCGCCATTTTCTCAAAAAAGCCTGCTTCAAAAAAATTGAAATTTGGTAGGCTGTTAGAGTTAGATACTTGTAACAAACTCTGTAAGTTTCATTCTCGACCCGTTACTAGTACAGTTTCTGCGGGGATTCGAATTTAGGAACCTCTGGAACTGTCGCGTCAGAGTAGCAGACGCCATTTTGCGCTAAAACGATTCCGAATATGAATTTTTATGTAGTTACCAAAAATGTTTATTTGGAAAAATTACACATAAAAATTCAATAAAATTTCCGAAAAATATAATATAGGGCTGTAATAAGTTAAAAGTACGAACGTTACGCCCTCGCAGCAATCTGATGTAAGTCGTATCAGAGTAACTTCTAAAAGCATTTTGTGATAAAACCAGTATGAATACGAAATTTACTAAAAACGTAATAGGCCCTAGAGGGCCGTAATACGAGGAATGTATGTGCATTTCGTCAATGAAACAAACTACCTTTTCAGAATAAGAGCATTTTGTATGTGACAGGCGGAAGTTATTCACAGTGTAATTAGTAGAGCTCTGAATTTGATGAAATAACTTCTTTTTCTTGAATTTGGGAACGATGCCGACCATAAGCAAAACTCATTTCACTCTAAAACTGAAGCAGAATACATTATTTTTATTTTCCAATATTTTGCTTTTTTTTTTTTTTGTTTGTTTTACCGTTTTTCGGTTTACTGGCAATTTTTTCGTTTTTAGGTAATTTTTGGACATTTTAAAAATTATTTACTCTGATTTTTTAAACATTTTTCTTTTTGTGTAATTACTTACATATTTCACACATATAAACATACAAGAAACAAAACAAAATGTCGCTTGCTCCTTTCTCCGGTAAACATCTGGAAGCGGTTTAGGAACTTACCACGAAGAAGTCGAGCGAGGTCAACATAATCTTTATATTTTTGACGTGATAAAATTTGTTCTGGACAGTTCCAATACCTGCAATTGCTATCGTATTTTCTCAAGATCCGGTGGCTAAGTCGGATTTGAAAGGACGTCTGGTTCTTATTAAGAGCAAATTTTCCATATTGGCAACCACAATTACTTTACTGGAAAAACTCGGTGAAAGCATGCCGACAGTTGCAGGTAAAATAAGAAAACGTCGAGGAATATCTGCAGAGTGTGGAGGAAATATTGGACTAGCAGTAACTGAGAATTTTAGAGAACTATGTAAAAAACTAACTAACTAACTCTATGGCTTATGGAACTCGCAAGTTCATCGCCGCAGTAACAAACGTTCGCCATTGGATTCTATCCTGGGCAGTATCAAGCCAGTTTTCATCACGAACACCTACTTCTCGAAGATCTCTTCTAATATTGTCCTCCCAACGACGTCTCGGTCTTCCCAATGGCCTCTTTCCATCGGGCCTTCCAACCAGGATTGAATATAATCTTCGTTTTTCCCCCATCCGAGCTACATGCCCTGCCCACCTTAGTCGTCTCGATTTCATTATTTTTACAACATCTGGTGAATCGTACAGTCCGTGGAGTTCTTCATTATGCAGTCTCCTCCACTCTCCAGTCATCTCGTCCCGTTTTGGCCCATATATCTTTCTCAAAACCTTATTTTCAAATACACGTAATTTATGTTCATCTGCTAGGGTCGTACTTCAACTTTCGCAACCGTAGAGAATTACCGGCAGAATAACCGTTCTGTATATTTTTAATTTCAATTTCCTTGATATTATTCGCGATGCTAGAAGTTTTTGGACGGAGTAGAAACATGCGTTCCCCGATACTAAGCGACTCTTTATTTCTTCCGTGACCTCATTTTTGCTTGTTACGTATGCTCCCAAGTATTTAAATTTGTTTACTTTCTCTATGACCTCATCCCTAATTCTTATGTTTTTAATTCCTTCATTCCCTGTGCTTCGGCTTGTTACCATGTATTTTGTTTTATCTATGTTTACCTGTAGACCTATCTCATCGCACGCTTCTACTAAGACATCGGTGTTGCTTTGTAGTGCATGTAGAGAACTATGTTAAAGAGCGAAAATATTTTGCAAGGAAAATATTTCAGTTTGGACTTTTACATAAAGGAATTTTCGCCTGGAGACCTCGTTCACCTTAACTATCTGCCCTTCACATCTGTGGATGTGGAGAGCATTTTCTCTAAATATAGAAATGTTCCTGTTGGGAATCTACGATCCTTTTTCATTTGTGAATTTATAAATAACGATCATAGTGAACTGCAATTTTGAATAGTGTGAGTGTGGACAATAATATTTTTCTTAATCAGTTCCATAGACAAAAGCAAATATTTCTTTTGTGTTTTAGAATCTGCAAATGTTAGTGTTATTTGACGAAAAACTTCTATTTGCTGATCACGTGACTTCTGTAACTAACAGTTCTATGCGCTTACTTGGTCTTCTCTATAGATTTACAGAAATTAAGGACCTTTATTCACTGAGTATGTTCTACGAAACCTTTATCTCCCCTAAAATTGAATATTGCTCCCCAATTTGGAACATGGCTAGTATTTCTAATCTATCTCATATTGATTCTGTTCTGAACTTTTTTCTTGCTATAGTCAAAAGAAGAATACCATCAGTACGTAGCTTAAGCAAACCAGAGTTATTATCCGTTCTTGGTCTCCACGTACCCTCTTCTCGTCGCAAGCTGGCAGATTTGATGTATTTATACAAGATACTTAACGGTAATCTTAGAACTGGAGAGTTGATATCTAAATTTTACTTCCGTATTCCGTTGCGAATAACCAGAAATAATAACCTCCTTCATTGTGCCACGCTTAGGCTAAGTATACTGCAGCGCTCCTTATTCCAGAGACTAGTAATTATGTACAATAACCTTGATTCAAATATTGATATTTTCGGATCTGAAAACACTTTCCATCGAACGCTAAATACAAATATGTGAGTTATTCCTCTTGTGTAGTATAATCGTTATGTTATTTATATTAATTGCTGTGTTATGTGTTGTTTAAAATTTAATTTCTTGTTATTTAGTTTGTAGTAATGTTATTTAGTTTGTAGTGAAGTTATTTAGTTTGTTGCATTGTTATTTTGTTTCTGTGTAAAATGGCAACTCAAGCTGTATCTGAAACTTAATAATAAATAAATAAATTATCCATAATATCAGTTAATCTGATATTATGGAATCTAAAAAAAAAAGATTCCTTTCCAAAACTCTGTCTAGTTTTGGCTTCATATATTCGCTTTGCTTTTCAATTTACATCAGGTTATTGATGATCGTGGAAATGCCTACAGCTGTAATAATTTGTTCATATGATCATAAAATAGCAAATAGTTTTTCACATTTGAAAGATAATTTTATAGGTCACATTTTGGTCATCAAGTTCTGAGCCCTAATAATAATCAGTAAAAAATATCATGAGCCAGTGACATAAAATCATAAGAAAATACGTATCTACAGACTGTATTCAATTTTGTTCGGACATTTTCTTCTGGAATATTTAGTTTGTATGCTCAGTATCATTTGCACTGATCGCATGAAGGCGTGCACTGTTACCGACTGGAACTCGAGCCGCCACAGCTGTCAAAACTTCAGTAAAGGAACATAGCATGTATTTTCTCGTTTTTCCCGTTCAGTTTTTGCAGCTGGAAATTAAATTCATCACATCTTCACGAAACTTAGCAAGAGCATTCTTCCACACCTTTGAAAGACGATTGAAAGGTCCCCACCCCTAACACTGTAGCCGTCCGTGTTGCCATCTTAGCCGTACCAACGCAGTAGTATTACCGATCCAGAGTTTGGTCTACACTGTTGCAGCGTATGGGCAACAGCTGCAGTTTTACTTATCGTACTTCCCCCCTGACGCACTGTTACTTCTCTTCAATGATCCATCGTAAAGGTTTAATATTTAACATTGATACGAAAATGAATTCCCTAATTCCTTTCTCCATGTACACACATCTAATATAACGATAATTTCATTTGAAAACCTTGACGGGGGAAAGGGGACGAAAACTAACATCGACTGGAGCGTTGCCTCTAGGCTATGGCAACCCGAAGTGAGAAGAACGGCTGCAGAGACCTCAGTTTTGTTTTTCTTATTTAGCAGTCAAACCAGAATCGCTGTTGCCATAAGAGCAACAGTATACACTTAACTCTGGACGGATAATAGTAGTAGTAGTATATTAGTACTAATAGTAGTAGTAGTATTATAGCATAAGTAGTTTTCGCAGAACATTGCGTCAATAACTGATACAGCTGTAAATTGCCACAACACGTTCATACTTTTACCTTATTACGGCCCTATATTATATTTTTCGAAAATTTTATTGAATTTTTATGTGTAATTTTTCCAAATAAACATTTTTGGTATCTACATAAAAATTCATATTCGGAATCGTTTTAGCGCAAAATGGCGTCTGCTACTCTGACGCGACAGTTCCAGAGGTTCCTAAATTCGAACCCCCGCAGAAACTGTACTAGTAACGGGTCGAGAATGAAACTTACAGAGTTTGTTACAAGTATCTAACTCTAACAGCCTACCAAATTTCAATTTTTTTGAAGCAGGCTTTTTTGAGAAAATGGCGCTTGAAATACCACAATTTCCTATATTTCGCCCCTTTTGCAAGTCGAATACTGGAAACGTAAGCGAGTGACGTAAGACGTGAATCGTTTTTTATGAACTTCTGTATGCCTCTTGTACAATCAACATGAAAAAGCAAAAGAAATACGTTCCTAACCACGAAAAAAAGAACTTCAAAAATTGTCATTTTGAAATATCGAGTCATTTTGAAATATGATAATCGATACTCAGGGCACCCCGTTGAGGTGACAACTGCTGAAATGATTGAGAAAATTCATAAAATTGTGGTAGAGGACCGCAGATTGGAAGTGAGTGAGATCGCAGAGACTACTGGTACGTCAACTGAACGTGTACGCAATATTTTACATCAACATTTGTACATGGAGAAGCTCTGTGCTAGGTGGGTGCCGCGCTTGCTAACTATCGATCAAAAATTGCGCCGGAAGACTGTTTCGACCGAGAATTTGGCGCTGTACAAGCGAAATCCCAGCGAATTTTTGCGTCGATATATAACTGTTCATGAAACTTGGGTCCGCCATTACACTCCTGAAAGTAAACAACAGTCAGGAATGGACTGGAACAGGTGAACCAACCCCAAAGAAGGCAAAAACAGTTTTATCAGCGAATAAGGTTATGGCGACCGTTTTTGTGGGATTCGAAAAGTATTATCTCCATTGATTACCGTGAGAAGGGTAGAACCATCAATGGAGAATACTACGCAGAATTATTAATTCATTTGAGTGACGAGGTGAAGGAAAAACGATCTCATTTGGCGAAGAAAGAGATCTTCCTTCACCATGACAATGCACCCACTCATTCGTCAGTCGTTGCAATGACTGAAATCAACTAATTGAAATTTGAATTACACCCCCATCCTGCGTATTCACCAGATTTAGCCTCCAGCAACTATCATCTGTTTCCTAATCTCAAAAAATGGATCGGAGGTAAAAGATTTATGATAAACGAGGAAGTCATTAATGCTATAAATACGTATTTTGAGAGATTTGACAAATCGCACGATAAAAATGGTATAACTGCATTAGCGCACCGCTATGAAAAATGTGTTAGATTTGATGAAGATTAAGTTGAAAAATAAAATTTAAAAAAATAATTATATATACAGAACAATAATTTCAGTGAAACCTCTAAAGCAGACAGTCACGGGGGAATTCAAAATTGTCCGCTATAGAGAGGTATCTGCCTTACAGAGGTTTTAATAATAATAATAATAATAATCCACAGCCATATTCAGTCCACTACTGGATGAGGCCTCTTACCGGAGGGAGGAGTTGGTCTACTGCTCCCGCGCTGTCTTTTTATTCACAACAGCTCCCAGAAAAACCCAGTTTCTGGCCCCTCTAAACATTTACGTAACGAGAATTACAGTATTAAATCTGCACACATCCTATACAAAGCGCAAAATCACGTAGACCGTCCTGCAAAGGTTTATTACATTATTATTTATTTATTTTTTTAACTTCCTAATACAGACCGTGGATGTCTACATAAAGCGTGGTCACCCTTTTAGAAAGCAATCTCCTAGCTCTGGTCACGTCTCTAAACGTCCTCGCCCCTCCTCCAAGTGCCACCCATATTCATAGTTAGGTTAACCTTTCAATGCAATATTTATGAAACTTCTGACACTACCAGTTTTCTTCACAACTATTAACATTGATTTACAAGATACCTTACGTTACAGCAATTAAACAAGCGGGTGCAGTGTTTCACCTTTAGTTATTTACCATATCAATTTTAACCCCTTCACCAATCACGTATCTGGCTTCACTGTTTCACCTGTATACATGTACAGGCCACGTTAAGTACTAGTGCTCTTTCTTTTCCTTGTTTTCTTTAATCTTTTCACTTTCAACTGTACTTACAACAAACATCACAGATCTTTTTTCTGTGATCGTGAGAGCAGTTATAACTCTCGAAAGAAATGAGATAAAATTCCATTTGAAGACTATTCATCAACGCCGATAAGTACCAATTAGCATTGTATTGGATTATTTGAAGCTGCGTTAATTCAACAAAACAGCATACACCTTCATTTTACAGTCATCTTTAGAGAACTCGCTTGAGTTCTGTATATCCAGCAAATCTCGTGGAGAGAAACTGACATTTTCGTACCTGTTGGTGTGCAGCTAATTCTCTCGTATATTAAACATAACCCAATAAGTAAAATCGTGATATATTTCGCCAGTCTCTGAGCTCGCATTTTTAAATGATGGGAAAATTAAAAGGATATGTCGTAGGGTACTATTGTAAGTAAGTTTGGGAATGCTGAACGGTTCGTTGGAAGTGCCAGATAGAGTATAAAACAAATGTTGCAAGACTGTGACGGCAATTCTGTGCCCGCATTTGTATGAAGTTGGAAAAAATATAAATAATAATAATAATAAAAAAAGAAACAACAAAACTATTGAATGTTATCACAGAATGTGACGAATAACCCAAATGTTACCTGTGACAATCCAGTATTTTATTTAGTATTGGAATCCAACTCTTCATCTTTGGTCCTGTATGATTTGAACTTTAGAATATATACACTTTCGTATGTTTCTTTCAATCTCCGAATTTATTTTATGTGCGATGGATACATCACTGGTGTTTTGTATATGTTATGTGTTGTATACTAATTATTATAATACAGTATTATTATTGATATATTTAAAATTTTTCCACCTTCATACAAATGCAAGCGCGGAAGTGACGTTACGGTCTTGAAACATTTTTCTTATACAGGGTGTGTTCTGAAAGTAGTAGGACTGATTTGTTTTAAAAAAATGTATTCATGATAATAGTACAAACGATTAGAATTGTTCGAAGTAGCATCCTTCCGCATCTACACACTGCTGCCAACGAGTTTTCCAGTTTTCGTATGCCTCCAGGAACCTCTGGACCGGAATGCTGTTTAACTCCCTCGTCACGGCCTGTTGAACCGTCTGTACCGAGCCGTGATGCTTCCCGTTGAGCGTCGATTTTAATCTCGGGAATAGAAAAAAGTCTGGCGGGGCTGTAGGGGGGATGAGGGAGCTTTGCGACATTGTGTTGGGCAAGATACTCCACTACCCCAAACGCTGTATGGCTCGGCGCGTTGTCAAGGTGCAGCCGCCAGTTGTTGGCGATGGCTGGACGGATCAGCAATCATTCTGATACTCTTCCTACAATCACTGTTCAGTAAATTTTGCGCTCGCGATACATTTTCGTTGGTCTTGCTGGTCGAAGGGCGTCCGGTGTGGTCGTCGTCTTCCACTCTCTCCCTACCTTCTCGGAACAGCTTGTGCCACTCAAACACATCCGATCTAGCCATGGCAGCATCACCGTAGGCTTCCTTAATCATGTTGTGCGTCTCTTTGCCCGTTTTACCAAGCTTTACACAAAATTTTATTGCGTATCGCTGCTCCAGTAAACGCTCCATGACTCTCCGTGACGAGGCGTTTCGACAGGGGTTCACAGTACAAGCGACCTGCTCTCTTCAACGGCCAAGAGCCGACTGCCGCTGTTTCCCAGCGTTCCCAATATCCCCCTCCACCGATCGTGCGCGCGCAGACCGCCTCTCGTCAGCCCATTCACTCAGGAAAAAGCCAGTCCTACTACTTTCAGAACAAACCTTGTACTCTATCTGGCACTTGCAACAAACAGTTCAGCACTCTCAAGCTTACAATACTACCCTACCGCTTATCCTTTTAAGGCTGATTCACACATATAGGACTCGGCTCCTATCGTGCTGTGTTGCTTGAAGTCTTTTGGAAGCCTGTTCCGTTTAAAATGCGCCGACCGTGTCCCTTTCGAGTCGTTTTGAAAGTGATTTCCCAAGTTCACGGTCCGACACAGTCACAGCACAGTACTATATGTGTGAACGTAGAACGGGCGCCTTTGTGGAGCTCCAGCTATATTTGGGTTCTGTCGGAGCGATCGAATTTCCCCGGAGTTGAGCAGAATAAGTCTGCATTCCCACACTGCAACTCGTGTATCAGTCGTGAAGGTGCGAAAAACGTAAAAACACGTCTTAATCTTCAACATAAAGATTATAATAATTTAGTAAGTCGGTGCACACTTCCATATGTGTGAATTAGCCTTTAATTTTCCTATCGTTTGAAAATGCGAGCTCACAGGCGGGCGAAATATAATCACGATTTTACATATTGGTTTATGTTTAATATATGAGAGAATTAGCTGGACACCAACAGGTAAGAAAATGTCAGTTTTCTCTTCACGAGATTTTTTTGGATACTTCAGTTATGACACTTAAAAAAAAATACTTGCCACTATTGGCTAATTTCCGTCCGTTTCAAGCCCAACTCATAAAATTTCTAACAGGTTTTATTATACATCTTATTATTTGTTTAGTGGAATTACACTAAAACATCGTAATGGAACTTGAACTTTTACCTGGAACTTTCCGGTATCAAATAGATATGTAGACTTAAAATGGTAACATCGTAATACCTTTCAGACTTCTACAGTCTTATAGCTTAGCTATTAAGGGGAAACAAAATACTCACAGATCATTTTTTGTTACATCATAGGTGTTCCTCCTGTTGTACCTGAACTAAATGGAGATGATGATACGAGTAATTTTGATGATGTAGAGAAGGATGACAGCCCAGAAGAGAATTTTCCGACTCCAAAAGCATTTGCAGGAAATCACTTGCCATTTGTAGGATTTACTTACTCGAGAGATTATCAGTAAGTTGAAATGATTTTAATCAGTTATTTGACTGTAGTAAATTAGAAAAGCGTAACCTACGGTTCCTTTAAATTCACATTTAAAGTTGAACGTTTGAACGTAAAATTGAAGTGAAAGTTTTGAATTCCTTAGAAACGTTGATTCTTTATAGTAGTTTATTTATTTATTTATATATATATATAAAATATTCATTTACTGAAGTAAACTGAGTTATCATAATTACGTACCTTGAATTAATTGTGATAATAAATTCGTTTTCCATGCCATAATATGTCTCTTTTTAAACTAATTTAGTTTTTGTACTTTTGATTTTTACAAACAGAAATAGCTATGAAATTAGGAATTTAAAATAGAGATAGAGAGAGGGAGAAATATAAAATGTTGGCTCTAATGCAGAAATAGTTGATGTCGTAATACCTTAACAATTTGTGTGAAAAATTCATTTAATTGACTGTTTTTCAGTATATCACGTACTACGAGATTCCAATACGCTGTACAATAGCCCAGCTATATGCGGCATATCAAGAATTTCTTTGATACCTTGTACCGTTTCTGAGATATGATACAAAATACTTGTAACGCAACCGTTAGCATCAAAGGCCCCAATTAAAAAGAGTTATTAGTTACGTGAGTTATGAAATTGAAAAAAAAAAGAAGAAGAAATTTATTAGAAAGGTTTATGTAGATTTAATTATTTTTAAACACCCCTAGGACAGAAGCATTAAGCGTGTTAATGATATTTCTTTCCAATGCTAATCGTAATGGAACATTGTTGAAAGAAATTAAAAAGTTACGATCTCAATGTGAAAGGGAGATATTTTTGTAATACTTTCGACGTACAAAAGTTACTTGACGTTTAAGTATAGTTACTATAATTCACTTCTCAGTGTTAAGTTCTATCCTGTATTGAACTTGACAAATGACAGTTGTTTGTGTCAGTGTTAAATGACTGTTTGCATATTGGAAATAAATTGCTTTATTTCTTGTATAGGACAATAGACTAATTATTTCGAAGGTTTACCGTCATAATTAAATCGATAGCGGTTTTAGAAAGTTCTTTATTGTTCAAGCTGTTGTAGGGTTTTGAGAAATTTCTTGTATTCCTGCTAAGAAGATTCCAATGTGTCGGACACTGCATCGAATGTGCTTATTCCACACATTGTAGTGAAAATGTTTTCGCTAATAATTTATTTATATTACAAAAAATTTTGAGGATTTCATGTTCTTCCTTCTAGAGGATATGCTGTTCTACAATAAACAACACTGGCATTGAAATCTATCAAGAGATTCAGAATAAATCCACAAAAGTTTACGAAGTTTACATATGTTTTCGCCCGCTGCTCAAATTCCTAAAACATTACTTTGCCCTTAAGAAAGATTCTAAAGCAGAGGTAGTCTGTGCTCTTGAACTGTTTAAAGTTCGTTCTCGTTTAAATTTCAAGATTCAGAAAGTAAATTGTTTCACTGCCTATGGCCGATCCTTAGCTTCTCTATCCCATAGGTGTACATTTGGACCCGACCTCGCGACGGGACTTCGACCTCGACCTCGCGATCGAATTTCAACCTCGACCTCACGGATTGAGGTCGAGGTTGGACCTCGCGAAATTGAACAATGAAATGAACACCTACTGAGTAAGACATGTCTATGAAACATTTCGGATAGGTGAATAACGAACAAATAAGTTCCGAGCGCGGTGGCTAAACGGTATAGCGCTCACCTCTGGTGTTGGGAATCTTCGGTTCGATCCCGGTTCATGCCATTTCTGCTTTGTGGATGATAAATCGTGTCTGGGTGGGTTTTCTCGGGGTGCTCCCGTTTCTTCCCACTTTCTTCATTCCAATTCATCCCATCATCATCCATCCGTCCTGAGCCAAAGTTGCCTAAGGCCTTACAAATTAAATTAAAATTCAATTCAAGAAACAAATAAATATTCGGTCTGTTTCAAAATAAATAAATTCTTAATTAAAACGAGTACTTTAGTCATACAAGGGCTATTTGGGATAGTAAATTATCTCGAAATACGTAGTTCATTTTATAGTGAAGTTACGTATCTTGAAAAATGATTTATATTATTATGTATGCTGTGTGCGAATTTAGATGTGTGACTGGGGTTTCCCTGTAACAATTAAGCATTCTGCTGGTCAATGTTTTACATCCCTGCTGCGGATAACATTGAATCTTATAGTCGAAATGAAGTTTGAAAATTGGAACAGCACCTATTTGTTTGTCCAAATTTGATTTTTTAAGCTACAGCTGTTTATGAAACCGAAGGCAAGTTTCACTTCTCTTGCAGTCCATCTTTTTTAAGAATGCAAAACAAAGCACTTCCTTTTAATTTAAAAAGATGAAGCACACAGCACTTTAGTGATAGTATGCAGGAAAATACACATGCCGAAAATTATTTTTCATATACTTGATATCATAAGATTTACAGTGCTGCTACGTTTTCAGAGCACCACAAGTTCTGCAGCTGATAGCATTCGCATCCTCTCCACCTACGGTAGCATTAAAATTCTTGCATTTTTGTGTTTTGAAATAATTATCTATTCACCATAAAAAAGCATTCTTTTTGGCAGAGGCCCTATAAGACAAATTGGGAGGGGGGGGGATCGGAGGGAAGTATCGCCCGTTCTTTTCATTCTTTGGGAAAGAAGAAAAGAATCTGTGTGCACCACGAGCGTGCACCCAAATGAGTAATATAATCTAGTTTCACCTAAAGTAAATAAATGTTTAAACTCAGGACAATTTGAGGAGGGTCATTCCATGTCAAATCACCCAGGCCATGACACCCACCATCTCAGATTTTGATGAAACTTTGCACAAATATTCACTGCTATGTCCTTAGTGTACAGCTATAGACAAAAGTTTTGACGCATGTCTTTAGAGAATATTTCCCTATTTCGCAGCAATTTCCCTTGCAGAGGGAAATTTCTCGCGGTAGAGGGAAGTTCCCTGTCGTTCGAAATTTAAACATAATCCGGCGCTGAAACGCAGTGCAGATGAATTAGGATGGAAATTGTAATTGTGTTAATAAATAAATATGGAATTACAAGCTAAAAGAAGATTTTAAAATAACAATAATTCTTAATTAAGCACGGAATGTCATATCATTTCATGTCTTCCCGTAAAAGCAAGTAAAATGATGAGAAAACTACTGTTTAATAGGCTGGCTGAGTGGTTATCATGCAGAGTTTGTAACAAAATTTAATTTTGTCTCGGCTTCAAATCCTGGTCGTCGGTAATATTTTTTCAAACGCAGATTAATATTGATAATATTCACTTTTATTATTTTTATGTTTTACACCAGTTCAACAGACTTTGCAAGAATTTTTTCATTATTACTAGTAAGGAAAGATATTTTTAAAATCGAAATAAAATGTAAAACACACAGCATGAAATATGTTTAAAGCACTCAAGATTTACTCATTATTATTCTTAATTGAACAATGGCTGTTATTGCCCCTATTCTCCCGATAATAATAGAAACTAGTTTAAATCATAGTTTTACTACGTATGCCTAGGTCACGTAAAACTGGTTACCTATCAGATGCTGCTTCCTATTGGCTGGTGGTAGCAACAGGTTATAGTACTGTACAGAGTGATCTGTATAAATCTTTACAATATCAATAACTTAATTATTACTTACTTCTTCTGAAAGTGACTGTAAATTTTAAATTGCATTACAATGTCGAATGGGCTTCAGCAGAATTAGTTAAGTTGCCCTAACTGGAAATGAAATACAACTGTCGTCCATGATTGCCTAGTGTTAATAGGTTGAACCGTCACGCCCTATGTAAATTTCACTTTTTAATGTGACCTAGGCTTTAATATTTCTACTGCTGCTATTACTACTACGTACTACTTCTACGGCTACCAATAATTTTCCGCTATGACTACTACTTCTATTTAAATACTATTTCAAATTCTGCAAATACTAGTAGTGCTAATCCTATTCACTGCTAAAACTACTACTACTGTAATATGCCGAAAAGCCGGTGAAATGGTGAACGCGGAAAGCCAACGAGTTTCTATTTCCATGAAGTCTCTAAAACTTGGAGAAAGCGTATAAGGATATGGTTGACTCGTATTAGCTTTGTCCGTAAATTTTGTAAAATAATAAAGAATACAAAACAACAACAAAGTTTTCCAAGCTATTTTTGTAAATGTAGAATGTTGAAAAAGGAGCAATTATACCGAGAAAGCGTGGAAACACAGGTCCCGTTGAGTTTCTCTCAGTTGATGTTGAACCTAACGTTTGAACTTTGTGATGAAACACAGGGATTCTACGCATCTTAACAGTTTTTCTGTGTTCCTGGAACGTTTGCGCTAATTTCTCGACCATTGGATTCGGGTTGTTTCGTATAGTTTGGTCGAGATCCTCTTCGGAAAACATTGATGGATGTCCAAACTGTCGTTGAATTTCTGTCCCCGTTCCTGAATTTTCGAAACTACCGACGACATGTGCTAAGGTCAACTGCATCTTAATCATGCACTTGGCGAATGTTGTGACAGGCTGCGGTTGCATTATTGCCTTTATCGAACTCAAAACGTAAACAATGTGTGATGTTCTCTTTGTCGGTCTTCATTTCACCAACAAGATACGCTGTCCCTGTCTGCTCGTCTACACTAGCTCCCTGTGCCTGTTTTGATGTTTCCCAGATTACGTGACTATCGATTCATGCACTGTCAGCGCCATTTATGAGGTCAGTATTCCGCTAAACTGTGAGATGTCAAAATGGGTAGACATTTTGCACTCAACCAATATTTAATTTCTGTCTTTATCAAATCATTTTACTACTGGGAGAACAATATGGAGTACTTGACTGTAGATATAGGTTTTTAAAGTAAATTTGATTACATATTTCAATTTTATTATTTATGTTGTCTGTTTATTAGCTTTGATAAATTGACCATGAGAAATTCGTTATTTTTCAAAGATCAGGGATGACTATCTACTTCTATTTTACATTTAGGGGTAAAACAATTTATAAACCACGTGCTTATTGCAATATACTCAAATTTGAACTGAAAAATAAGTCACAAATCATGTAGTTTATACATTGATTAAAAGATGGCAGTAAAATAGATGCATTGGTAATGATGTTTGTATTAGCATGTGGTTTATTTATTTAGTACAAGATGTCACTAGTAATGTAGATCCTCTTTAAGTAATTGAATTAAATGTGTATAATTGACATTCATTTAAAACTGTATTCAATGCTTTTGAAGAAACACACTTGTCACATTTTGGCGATAGCACAGAAATATAATTATAATTAGCCCAGTTCAGAGCTAAATAAATCTATCCACCTCTGTAATGTTTAAACTGACTTTTATTTTTTGAATTTGTTTATTGTCTTTCTGTATCCTTGGCTCAGGACGAGGTTGGGTAGGTAGAGGATGGTGAAGGTTCAGGGCATTATTTAAGGTTCCATCCCTGCGTTCGCCAGGTGAAACTGAGGTAAACTCTGGAAACCTCAGTAAGGATGGTCGGCTGTGGAAACCTCAGTAAGGATTGGGGATTTTAATCTCCTAAATAAATACGAGATTAACAATTTTACAACCTTATAAATAAAATATGATCTGAATTTGGGGGGTGTAAGCTTAAAATTGGGAAGGTTTTAGTAGAGTTTCAACGGCATCTATCAGCTTTTGACGGCAAAATTTTAAAGTTCGGGCTGATCTCGAGAATTTTGGGGGATTCCACCACAGGGGTTCTGGCAGAATCACTGGCCGTCAATGACGAGCAAACGAAGCCCTATTTTAAAAGTTACAAGTAATGCAGTAGGACCCCCCCAAAAAAACCCTGAAAATCCTGGCGTGATCCTTGGAAGGGATATGAAATTATTGCAATAGAGCATTACTTAAAAGGGCTCCTCGCTCCAACTCTCCCATTTTTAACAGTTTCAAAATATTTCAAAAACTAAGCGTACTATAAAAATATAAATTAATAGCGCACTATGGAATGCAATGGACAGCGATCTCTAGAGCGTGGCCATTGACGAGTGATATGTTTTCAAAGATTATGACGTCATTATTAATTGAAGTCCGAGAATAACAGTCATCAATCGACAAGATTTCAAGATCGCTGCCCATTGCATTTCATAGTAATTTGTATGTTCTAAGGCGCTATGAACTTATATTTTTGATAGTAATCTTAGTTTTTGAAATATCTTGAAAAAATGGGGGGATTGGAGCGAGGAGCCCTCTTAATTAATATCTTAACTTTTATAACAGGGCTTCGTTCGGTCGTCACTGACGGCCAGTGATTCTGCCAGAACTCTCCGTGGGGTGTCACTCCCCAAAATTCTCGAGTATTCCTCAACATTGAAATTGTTATAATCAAAAATCAGTAGAAACCGTGAAAAACTCCATTTACACCCTTCCAATTTTGACTTTATATCTCCCCAAACTGAAAATCCTGGTGGAATCCCTGATACAGCCCCAAGATAGAAAGCTCGAGGTCTACACTATTTCATTTGAAAAAGTTATGACATTTGTATGAAATAAAGAGTACTGCTAGAACTAGGGAGCTAAGGTAGATTCTGCGGTCTCAGCATCTTCCTTCCGTTTAGCGTCCTTCTTGCTTGCAAAATTCTAGTGAAAAAAACAACAACAGTAGCGTAACGTTTAATTTCAAACACAATTTACTCTAAGATATTATGGAAAACATTTTTCCTCACTTTTCAATGTTAGAACAATGTTAGAAGAATCTTTCCTTTCGCAATAAGGACACTCTGGTACTCAATTTGAGAGACTGCACCTCATAGCGCCAGACGTGGGGAAAGTCTACAGCGTCCTGGCCGGGATTTGAACCCGGATCACCCGATCTTCAGTCAAACGCTCTGATCTAGACCGGTAAAATAATTTCGGTGAGCGCTGGTTGAAAAGCTGATGCTCTTAGATATTTTGAACTTCAATAAATGTAATTTGTTTTACGGCTCATTTATCATCATCTTACAACCGTTTCAGCTATCATACCAGTTTAACATTTTTCGGGAAGTTCTAGGAGATACTCCTCAAAAATTTCGTTCGAGCTTTCATATTCTGTCTAATTACGATGATATAGAGCAGTGAAAGTTATTACAATATCAAGCCAAGATTGCTTCAACGATAAAGCAACCACATCTTTATACTTTGTGTTTTATATTATATATTTTCAAACACGGCTTGGCAATACTGACAACGGGGTGTTTGGGGACAGGGAACACCAACAGTATTTTTCTATTATGTCGAATAATATTTATTCATGGCAAATTTGATGTTGCTATGTCTAACATAATAGAAGCAATTTGACAAATGAATTTTATAGAAAATCGACTGGTAACACTGATAACTTGGATGCTTCGGGACAGTGAAACCCTCAGAATTTTCATATGTTATCCAATGATATTTATGCCAGGTTTGGTGCAGATAGGTCTAACAAAATGAAAATTGGAACAATTGAATTTTTATAAAATAGGTCGGCAACAATAAACAACTGCAAAAATCAAAACAGTCCCTGCGACTCTTAGCTAGTCTAGCCAATACCTATGCAACAACACATCTCTACATCTTGTGGTTCCTAAGATTTCATTTCCACACATGGACAGATTGACGAACTGAGCGGTGTAATAAGATCTCTTTTTCCATAGCTTCGCTACCACAGAAAATAAAATGTAAATTAAAACCCTTAAATTAAACTATCAATACTATTATTATTACGTTACTATTGCGTTTCGTGAAAATGAAGAAGATAATATCTCTCCCATTGGGGTTCGGACCACCTGCGTTAAAAGTATAAAAAATTAAGAGCAGCGCGCTTCAACCGATTACGCCACAACGCCAGCAGCTTAAAATGTTTAAATAAAACAGTGATATGATCATAGTAAATTCGGTTATCACAAATACGTTTTTAAAGTTTAAATTTATTGAAGTGTATTATGCACATAAGTATATTACCATCACACCATCTAATGACGTCTGCATACTTTCTGTTCTTTGTTTTACTTCTTTAAGCTCGCGAGTATTTAACGAGCCAGCCAAGGCTACAGAACTATTTCATCCCCGTTGGACGACTGTGCATTAACAAGTAGTCGAGTGCTTCTCAAGTGTCCGTTGGGTAGCCCGCGAAACGACTCTGCATATGGCCATTAATTTTAAATAATTTGTCATTAATAGACGCATTTCTATTACTTTACTCTGCACAACCAACTTTAGAAATACGTTTGACGTCTATGAACGATACCTAGAATTAAAAATTCCCGTTGGGTTACAAAGAAAAATCCCTTTGCGGGAAAAGCGAGGGAACTTTACAACTTGGTGCGAATTTTCGACTTAGAAATTTATCGACGCTAAATATTATTTTATTTTATATCACCCTTGTTTGGCTGCATACGTGGACAATATTTTTTACACAAATGCATTACGCAATTCTGCATA